>JAPXFY010007035.1:0-11576 GCA_030674185.1 Monoplex corrugatus | reverse complement strand
GAGAGTAAAAAGTAACTTTTAATCTACACAGTTTTAAAGTAAACAGTTTTCATGCTTCACAAACACATGCACACACACACACACACACACACACACACACACACACACACACACACACCAGCGCGCGCGCGCGCGCGCGCGCACACACACACACACACATGCACACACACATGCACACACACACACACACACACACAGATCAGAAAAAAGAGAGAAAAACCAATTGTTTCTAGATATCAACCGAATAAGAAGAGAGAAATGGTCAACTCACACAAAACGTTGCTATTGATCAATAAATCAAGACGAGATTGTCAGCAGCTATTAGAGACATCTTCAATGCTACCCGAACACATGTTCGTTTGACCGGCCACGTAGTCAGAACACGTAGACAGAACACATCCAAACACACAGCCCATCACAAACGTTTATAGCCTGTTACCCTCTGCACGATTCAGAAACTAGCGCTCTATTACGATCGACAGGAGTTTTGCTTTTCGTGGTAGAAAAGTACACTTCGACCGGAGACTGGCACTAGACTGTGCAATCTGAGGCGCAGACTGTGTGACTGTAGTCATGGCGAAAGCGAAACATGAGCCACTCATGAAGACGATAAAGGGCCGATAAGGTCACTGGCATGATCCTGAGGCCCTGGTGGAGTCTGGCACAAGTCTTACAGTTTACTAGGCGTATAAATAAGCTGGACAAACCATATTCACCTTAAGGAAACGATAGTTGCCCATGGCTTACTCGTATTCTGCTGTTATTTTAATGGAGGCCTACAACTTGTTACTAAAACAAATTTAGAGTCCAGTTCCTTTTTTTTTCTTAACTTCTTTTTATTCTTTTTATAATGCGCAATATCGTTTACAGTATAACATCGAACACATTTCAGTCCAAGGGAAGAACCCAAATATACAAAACAAGAAAGAAAGGGACCCGTACAAAGAAGGACAGATCACAAAAATTGAAGCCGTGCAATGAAGATCAGCACGTTTTGTTTTAAATCGCTATAAAAGAACCGCTAGCGTCACCAACATGTTACACCACCTCGGATGGATATCTCTACAAAGCCGACGTAAGATCGCAAGGCTCACTATGATGTACAAAATCACTAACAACATGGTCCAGGTGGATTTTGGCAAACTACACAAATCCCAGGAACCAAAGTTGAGAGCACCAAAGGAGAGGGACAGAAGAGCACACTCAAGGCAGCTTGCTAGACTTCAGTGTGCTCCTCCCGCGAACCATCCCTGAGTGGAACGATTCATTGACTGAAGCAGTGGTTGGAGCCGCGTGTCCTGGCGTGTTCACGTCGGGAGCTCGTATACTCCACCAGTAGTTTTTCTTTTTTTTTTTTTTTCTTTTTTTTCGTACCCCCCTTGTAAAAGTGTCAGAATAATCAACGTGATGATTGTGGACACTCAACGGATGATGATGATAATACGAAATGAAACATACGTAGTGGCAAAACAAAGCAACCAGCCAGTTACAACATTTCCGAAGTCAGCAACATAATGGGTCCAAGCTGTTAGGGTAAGGCATACAATACAAATAGAAACCTCACATCATCATTGCCACCAAAACATTCGACGTTATATGCAATGAAAAGTCATAACTGATAAATTTGCAATGGAGGAATCCATAATTGATGAATGAAATAACCAAACTGCCTGACATTTTATGTAGTTACCCTCGCTTTTTGCATTGTATTCTTCAATTTAGTATCTGTATTTCAGCTTTCTTTTAAAAGTTGGAATGTTTGGTAAAAAAATTAGCTAACTTACATTTATAAACATACATTTGCACAAATTATGTTATGAAATCAAGAACTGGTCTGTTTTGAATTTAACGTCTGCTCCAAATAAAACCACATTTTCATAGAGTTTCATGTTACATGAGTAGGGACATCTCATTCAACAATTTTTCAAAATTTTGCCTAAACTGTATTATATGGTGACACTTCCATATGAGATATTTGGTGCAATCTATTTGTTCTCTAGAGAAACTAAACAAACTATAGATGACAATTTTCATTTCTTTCAAAACGATACTTTTTGTTAGTATTTCGTGTACAATCCGAATTTGAATCTATGTAAGCTTCATGTACTTAATTCTGTGCATTTGGCGAAAGGCGGGTTTTCATACAATTGTACATTTTCAAATTTTCGTTCCGTTTTGAACAATATTTGGGGTTACCATCGCTTGATATCAAAATATCATATAAAAGAGTTTAGTACCTTTTTGTACCCAATAGAGCATTTTCAAAGCAAGGTTGTCTGCAATGGTGTTTGCTTTAATCTCTATACTACATTTTTGCATATATATATATATATATATATATATATATATATATATATATATATATATATATATTTATATGGTAATCAAAATTGTGGTCTGTCTTTCTCTCTGTGTTCTCTTACAGGGAATGGGTGGAGCTGGGAGAGGGGTAGTAACTTTAGTATATAGTGTATGGGATGGGTGGAGGGAAGAGAATGAGGGAAAGGTATTCCTTAGCACATGGTGAATGATGTAATCTGCTAACTCTCTCCCTGACGTAGGTGTCGGCAGAGGCGTGCGCCCGTCACGTGGTTGTGACGTAGATGTCCGGATTAGGAACTGGTATGCCCATCAAGCGTGCTGGGGGTGGAGTGATTTGTTTGGGTGGGTGGGTGTTGATGGTTGGCTGGGTGGGTGTTTATGGTTGGTTGGGTGGGTGTATATGGTTGGTTGGTTGGGTGTTTATGGTTGGTTGGGTGGGTGTTTATGGGTGGGTGGGTGTTGATGGTTGGCTGGGTGGGTGTTTATGGTTGGTTGGTGGGTGTTTATGATTGGGTGGGTGTTTATGGTTGGTTGGGTTGGTGTATATGGTTGGTTGGTTGGATGTTTATGGTTGGGTGGGTGGGTGTTTATGGTTGGATGGGTGTTGATGGTTGGCTGGGTGGGTGTTTATGGTTGGGTGGGTGTTTATGGTTGGTTGGGTGGGTGTTTATGGTTGGGTGGGTGTTTATGGTTGGTTGGGTGGGTGTATATGGTTGGGTGGGTGGGTGTTTATGGTTGGGTGGGTCGACCTCTGTGAGTGCAATGATTGGACGAGTGCACGCACGTGCTGATATAGCCCTGGTGGGTGGGTGGGTAGGGGGATCGCCCTAGTGACGTCAGCAATTTAGGAGATGCATGCTTTCTCTCTACGTGCTGCCGTCATATCAATGTGTGTACTTGCACACACGTGCAATTCTCTGCACATGCTCGCAGCTGGCAAGATTGATTGGTGGTGTTGGGTGGGGGCAGGATGTTGGCGGCAAGTAAGTAAATGAGAACACAAGGAGCAGACTAAACAACCACAGGGAGTGCCCTTAAATACACCAATACCAACAACGCAAGGAACAAGGAAAATGGAAAGTGTGTGTGTGTGTGTGTGTGTGTGCGTGTGTGTGCGTGTGCATATATATATATATATGTGTGTGTGTGTGTGTGTGTGTGTGTGTACATATATGAGAAAGAGAGAGTCGTGTGTGTATAATATAATATATTAATATTATATAATATATTAATATAATATAATATAATATAAGGTAGAAAGAAACTCTAGGGAGAGCTAGACAACAGAAGGTCTTCAGAGAAGTAACCCCCTTTAGACAAGTGTTTCGGCCCTGAATTCCTTACACTCTCGGGGGGCCGGGCCACATCCAGGTCATGACTCCTGGATGCCCTTCTGCTGTTGTCTATTTTTTTTTTTTTTTTTTTTTTTTTCCCACGCCGGGGATCGAACATGGGCGATTCTGCGCTTCAGAACTGCGGTACGCGGTTTTACCAATGTGCTAACGGGGCACACATCATCTGTAGGGAATTTAATCCTTATGAAGTTCACTTTTTTGGTTCCTCCTTGCCCAGATCCAGCTTGAGCTCCTTTCTGCTGCCTCTGCCATCGCTTTAAGGGCTCTAGTCCTCTTCTTCCCAGAAATGGCGAGTTGTTTCATGAGATCATAAGCGGAGGTGCCCACAAACCCTCTTGCCCCGACCTCTATGGCGAAGATTTTGACCCGCAGACCTGCTTTCTTCAGGGTGCTGGCAAGACCGGCGTATTTTTCGGTCTTGTAGATATGTGCTTCTTCCATTCTGCTTTCGTATGGCACAGTGAGTTCTATCAGAATCACTTGTTTCGAGGAGTCAGAGTGGAGAGCGATGTCTGGTCTCATGCCTGTCTTGCTGATGACATCTGGGTAATTTCTCCACTCTGGGAGGTCTGCTGTACACTCCCAGTCGACTGCTCCATCCAGAAGACCCTTTGGCAATGTGCTGGTTGTCATAGCCCTTTCGGGCCAGACCTGTTTCCCTCCTGCTTTGTAGAACGTTGTCATAGCAATTGGTGCGTTTGGGGTCATGGTTTTTTCGCTAACCACATCTGTGATCACTTTCAGAACTTGGTTGTGCCTCCATGTATACCTTCCTTGGGCTAGCGCTACTTTGCAAGAGCTTAGGACATGTTCCACTGTTTGTTTCTTCTGACAGAGCGGACATGCTGGGTCGTCTGCTTTCCCCCATTTCACTAAGTTTGCATTCGAGGGGAGCAGGTCATATACAGATCTGAGGAGGAAGCTTATCCTTAGAGGAGCCATGTGCCACATATCGTTCCAGCTGAGACTTCTTTGGAGTGCACTGTCCCATGTTGTCCATTGCCCCTGTTGACCTTGCTGGACTGCCTTCTGCACTCTTTTGACATCTTCTTCTTCCTTCAACTCCTGTATGATCATGTCTCTTTTTTCCTTCCCTTTGGCTTTGGACCACCACTGCATTTTTGTTGCTCCCAGTCCCTGTCTGTTGGTTTGCGTGTGTCCAATTATTTCTTTGATGCTGAGGTTTCTCTTGGCATTGTTTACAGCCTCTTGGACTTTCCACTTTCTGCCAGTTCTCAGCTTTGGATGAACTGCTCTCACGATATTGTCCTCCGATTCCTCCAGCATGCTCAACAGTCTTGCTTTTCCAACTTTGTATTCCTCCACTATGGATTTCAGAGGTAGCTTCAGCATTGCTTGACGACAGTAGAATGCAACATCAGTGAGACCAGGTGGGACACCGAGCCATTTTCTTGTGTATTTGTTGATTTTGGCTTCCATTGCTTCGACTGTGCTGGTGCAAATGTCATAGATTAGCAGTGGCCACAGCAGCTTTGGTATCAGCATGAACTGTAGACACCAGACTTTGTATTTGCCTGGCAGTCCGCAGTTATCTATTTTCTTCAGGTCTTCTTCTGCTGTTTGCTTGGTTTCACATCCCCTTTGTGTGTCTTTCAGGGAGTCATCATACCATCTTCCGAGACTTTTTACTGGCTCTTCTGTGACAGTGGGGATGGCTTGGTTGGCTACCATGAATTTGACTGAATCTGCCACTTTTCCTTTTCGCAGTGAGAGACTTCGGGATTTCTTAGGTTTGAACCTCATTCTTGAAGAGGCCACCAGCTCATCCAGCTGCTTTAAGATTTGGTGTGTCTCTTCCTCATCCGTGGACAAGACTGTTGTGTCATCCATGAAAGCTTTCAGAGGAGGCATCTGGTATCCATCTCCCAGATTCACTGGACCTGAACTCTTCATTGCAGCTTTCAAGATGACTTCCATTGCCAACACGAACAGTATGGGAGAGATTGCACAGCCCATTGCAATGCCCACCTCTAGGTCTATCCAGTCCGTGGTGTATTCTTTGGTAGAGAACCGCATTGAAAACCCTTGGAAATACTTCCTCAGCATTGTTCGGATGTTTTCTGGGATGTGATACATTTCAAGAGCCAGCTGGATCATATCGTGTGGAACTGATCCATATGCATTCGCCAGATCAAGCCAAACTACGTCAATGTCTCTCTTCTCTGTTCTTGCTTTTTGGATGGCATCCCAAATCAACGTGGCATGTTCCAAGCATCCAGGCATTCCTGGTATGCCTCCCTTTTGGACTGACATATCCAGATACTTGTTTTCAGGCAGGTATTTTGTCAATCTTGCTGCCATAACAGAGAAGAAGATTTTCCCCTCGACGTTCAGAAGTGATATTGGCCTGAACTGATTGATGCTGCTGGAGTTCTGCTCCTTCGGAATGTACACTCCTTCAGCTCTCATCCATTGGTCGCTAATCTTCTGGTTCCTCCATGCTGATGGAATCATCTTGTGGAGCCACTCGAGCACTTTTGGGCATTTCTTGTAGAGCAGGTATGGTATTCCGTTTGGTCCAGGTGCTGACTTGGCTCTGGCTTTCTTTACTACGTTCTTCACTTCATCCAGTGTTGGTGGTTTGTTATTGAATTTTCCTTCTGGCGCTGCAGGCCAAACCAGATTTTGGATTTCAAGTGGTGCCTCGCGCTGAGAATCGGAATATGTTTCCCTGAGATGCTGCTCTAGGGTTTCCTTGCCCACTGTGAGAGTCCCTGATTTGGGTTGTTCAAACAGCTTTCTTGCAAAGTCAAAGGGATCTTTGAAGAAACGATCTTGAGTCTTCTTCTTTTTGCTCTTTCTTCGCCTTGCTGATTCCACTTTGCTGAGAGCATTGTGTTTGGCCTTCAGATCTTTCCAGAGTTCCAGGAGCCCTTGCTTCTCGAATTCTGAGGCAGTTTTCATTGCTTTTTAAGCTTCCTTTTCTCCCTCCGGATGCTCTCCATCTGTTGCTGTCTTCTGGATTTCTGGGGAGGCGTTTTTGTCTTTGGCTGCTTCACTCCATAAGTGTCCCTGCAGATAGAGTATATGATGTCTCCGTATGTGTCAAGTTTGTGTTCCAGCGTACTGTTCCCTATTAGCGCATTCAGCTTAAGGACAAGTTCCTCATCTAATTTCTCCCATTGTTCTTTTGCACCGGCAGGCGGCAAATTGAGTTTTCCACGTTTGGCGTTAAGAGCTTGTGCAAAATCCGCATCAGAACCGTCAGCGTGGATGTCCTTGGCACTATGGTTTAATTCCTGGCCTTGGTCATCCAACGTCTCACCTGCTATCGCAGTGCGCTGCTGCTGGTTCGTATGTGTCTTCAAAAGCCCATTTTTGTCCTGTGGATCTTCATGCCGCGTTTGGTGGTGAATCTCCTTCCACACGCACACGGAAATTCCAACTGGTCATCAATCATGGTCCGTTGTGCGTTTCCAGTCGTGATGGAGTCAGTGCCGATGGATTCATCATTCTCTCCCCCTTTCGGTGAATCCTGGGAGCATCTTTCATTTGGAAAACTCGTGGCATGTTATCAAAGGCAAGGTGGGAAGCCAACCCACAAAGCCCGCAGATCTAGTCTTTCCCAGTGTCCTTCGGTCTTTCCCGAATGTCCTCCGAACTATTCCCGGAAGTCAATGGACTGACCATGTGCAGGTAGAAAGAAACTCTAGGGAGAGCTAGACAACAGGTCTTCAGAGAAGTAACCCCCTTTAGACAAGTGTTTCGGCCCTGAATTCCTTACACTCTCGGGGGGCCGGGCCACATCCAGGTCATGACTCCTGGATGCCCTTCTGCTGTTGTCTATTTTTTTTTTTTTTTTTTTTTTTTCCCACGCCGGGGATCGAACATGGGCGATTCTGCGCTTCAGAACTGCGGTACGCGGTTTTACCAATGTGCTAACGGGGCACACATCATCTGTAGGGAATTTAATCCTTATGAAGTTCACTTTTTTGGTTCCTCCTTGCCCAGATCCAGCTTGAGCTCCTTTCTGCTGCCTCTGCCATCGCTTTAAGGGCTCTAGTCCTCTTCTTCCCAGAAATGGCGAGTTGTTTCATGAGATCATAAGCGGAGGTGCCCACAAACCCTCTTGCCCCGACCTCTATGGCGAAGATTTTGACCCGCAGACCTGCTTTCTTCAGGGTGCTGGCAAGACCGGCGTATTTTTCGGTCTTGTAGATATGTGCTTCTTCCATTCTGCTTTCGTATGGCACAGTGAGTTCTATCAGAATCACTTGTTTCGAGGAGTCAGAGTGGAGAGCGATGTCTGGTCTCATGCCTGTCTTGCTGATGACATCTGGGTAATTTCTCCACTCTGGGAGGTCTGCTGTACACTCCCAGTCGACTGCTCCATCCAGAAGACCCTTTGGCAATGTGCTGGTTGTCATAGCCCTTTCGGGCCAGACCTGTTTCCCTCCTGCTTTGTAGAACGTT
The DNA here is from genome assembly GCA_030674185.1 of Monoplex corrugatus. NCBI lineage: Eukaryota > Metazoa > Mollusca > Gastropoda > Littorinimorpha > Ranellidae > Monoplex > Monoplex corrugatus. Next base: position 3,465 of record JAPXFY010007035.1, on the reverse strand, counting down.
GTCATAGCAATTGGTGCGTTTGGGGTCATGGTTTTTTCGCTAACCACATCTGTGATCACTTTCAGAACTTGGTTGTGCCTCCATGTATACCTTCCTTGGGCTAGCGCTACTTTGCAAGAGCTTAGGACATGTTCCACTGTTTGTTTCTTCTGACAGAGCGGACATGCTGGGTCGTCTGCTTTCCCCCATTTCACTAAGTTTGCATTCGAGGGGAGCAGGTCATATACAGATCTGAGGAGGAAGCTTATCCTTAGAGGAGCCATGTGCCACATATCGTTCCAGCTGAGACTTCTTTGGAGTGCACTGTCCCATGTTGTCCATTGCCCCTGTTGACCTTGCTGGACTGCCTTCTGCACTCTTTTGACATCTTCTTCTTCCTTCAACTCCTGTATGATCATGTCTCTTTTTTCCTTCCCTTTGGCTTTGGACCACCACTGCATTTTTGTTGCTCCCAGTCCCTGTCTGTTGGTTTGCGTGTGTCCAATTATTAATATAATATAATATAATATAATATAATATAATATAATATAATATAATATAATATAATATAAATAATATAATATAATATAATATAATATAATATAATATAATATAATATAATATAATATAATATAATATAATATAATATAATATAATATAATATAATATAATATAATATAATATAATATAATATAATATAATATAATATAATATAATATAATATAATATAATATAATATAATATAATAAATATAATTGCTAACCAAAGTTTGATAATGTGCTTTGCCTGACGCAAACGCGAAACAACAACAACAAAAGAAATAATCAGTTATAGAACTGTTTTCCATATTCAACGCGCAAGTTACACATGCACACATACACACACACACACACACACACACACACACACACACACACACACACACACACACACACACACACACACACACACACACGATTCTCTCTCTCATGCTCTTTCGTGTGTGTGTGTGTGGTGTGTGTGTGTGTGTGTGTGTGTGTGTGTGTGGTGTGTGTGTGTGTGTGTGTGTGTGTAAGCGCCCGCGCTCATGTTTGCTTGCACAAGCATTTTATGATGACTGTAAACGTGCGTGCGTATCACTGTTTGTCACATACCGATTCCATTTTACAAGGTACACGAACCCGACCGTTACAGTTACAAAGATGTTTTCATTGCAATGCAAGATGTGTACATAACCCGTCAAGCTAAAGTCAGTACAATAAAACCAGGATACCACGTAAACCATAAAACTGTAACGAGACCTAAAAGCAAAATCACAAACACAGTCTTGTCTTATAAAACCCCAAAGGACAACAACTAAGACTACAGGTAAACCCGCCAGGACTGCGCTCCTGAAATAAATGGTCCAAACAGTGATAAATACTCAATATAATCTTATATGCTTTGCACTTTAAAAACATGAGTCACTGCCAAGCAAGGTAATACACAAAGACAGAATTATCGATTACAGTACTCATTTCTTAGGAGCACACAATAAGCCCGAATCCCAGTAATTATTATATATGAATTTAATCAAAGCGATACTGTTGGATCTGCTTTTCAGCCTATGAATAACAATACATTGACTAAACTTTCCGACTCAGTCAAATCAACAATCATACTATAGAAGATGATCAAAGTAGTTTTGAGGGAATGTTAAACAGGTTACTTAACAGCAGAGCACCATCTCAAATATGCCTTGGATGAACCGCTCTTTAGGGAGAAGAGTGGCAGAATGGTTCAGACGTTCGCCTGCCAATAACTAAACTCGAGGTTCCGGGGATCGCCCCCCATAGAGGCCTTGACTTTTCTCTTCAGTTTGACCGGAAAATCGAACTGAACGTCTAGTCCTTCGGAAGGGGATGAAAAACGAGTCGGACCCGTGTGCCTTCTGGCTGCGCACGGTAAAGATCTCACGGCAGTTGAAAATCGTGAAGAGCAGGGCATTGCCCGGCTGCCTTGGTATAAAACATTGAAGAGATAGGTTGATTTCCTAGGTCCCACCCACTGAAGACAAGTTAGCCTTCTTGCCTTTCTGAAGTCTTGGTTAAAAAAAAAAAAAGTGAATATAAATATGAATTTGAATCGAAGGAGAGGGGATGGGCGCCGCCGTCGTAGTGCTGGTCCCGGGAAAAAGTTGAGGTCTCTGCCACCTCACTCCCCTACGACCGCAGGGTTATGGAACTATCTAGGTAGGACCTCAGGACTTGGCCATCTCGTGGGTTTATGTGTAGGCCTAAGGCTTGTGTCGTGATCATTCTGGATCTTCTCCATCACATGGCACCTATGATGTTAGTGCATATGGAATTCATTCCGAGCGCGAAGACGTCATCTTGAGAAACTGAAACTGAAATTGGAACTTGAATGAACCAGTTCATTGAGAGACAGATGTATCTGTGACATGCGCACCTTTGACATTGCAGTCGAAACTGAGCTGAAACCAGGTCCGTTTAAGAGACTTTCAAGAAATGGTAAATCTTAATCCTGTCTAAACAGAGGGTCTGTCAGTCCAGTCAAATCGAAGTCTTTAAATAAAAGAAAAATAGTTATCTATTTTGGTTTACATTAACAACGATCAATTCTAAATGGACATAACCCAGTTTTCATTCTGAAGACTTCACCCTGTTACTGTTAAATCACTATGACCAACTTACTGCCCAAAATAATCAACAATAGTTTTCCTTTGTGTTATGTTATTTTTTTTTTCACAGGAATAAACACGATAAATTGTACCAATGTCAGAATAACATTATCGTGCTGGCAGTTTTAAATAGCTGATCTGTTTTAGTTTCTCAACCGCAGGGAGATTAACAATGAGAAATGCGTGAGCTGTTAATGACTATCTGTTTCGTTTTTATTGCTTCTTGTGTAAAAAGGAAGATCGTAAAATGGCTTGTAGATCTTGCTCATTCTGGCTTACGATTAACGAAGTGTCAAGTATGTTTTCACACACAGTTAAGGCCTACATTGACTGCTATCGCTATCTCTCAGTCGGTCTGTCTGTCTGCCTGTCTGCCTGCCTGTCTGTCTGTCTCTGTCTGTTTCCCTCTCTGTTTCTCTCCTCTCTCTCTCTGTTTCTCTCTCTCTTTCTGTTTCTCTCTCTCTCTATCTGTCTCACTCTGTCTGTTTCTCTGTCTCTGTCTCTCTCTCTGTGAGTATGTAAGTGTGTGTGTGTGAGTGATGGACGACAACTCAATATGTCAGTCCCCTGTGTCACACACACACACACACACACACACACACACACACACACACACACACACACACACACACACACACACACACACACACACACACACACACACACAACACACACCACATCACAAATGTTATCCTAGTGCAGGCGAAAACCGACATCCGTGTACACACATGATAAGGCGTACTCGATAGACCTAAAACAATTAAGATAAGTTGGTTGAATGATCTGATACACGACACACAAAACCCACTGTATCTATTCCGTTGCCA
>JAPXFY010007034.1:10000-11578 GCA_030674185.1 Monoplex corrugatus | reverse complement strand
TCTCTCTCTCTCTTTCTCTCTCTCTCTCTCTCTCTCTCTTTTTTTTTTTCTTTCTTTCTCTCTCTCTGTGGTATTGACCTGTATGTGTATGAGTATGGGTATGTGTGCGTGTTCTGTGTGTATGTGTGCGCGCGCGCGTTTGTGTTTGGTGTGTGTGGACGCACGCAGCGTGAGCCTCTGTATGTGTGTGTGTGCGCGCGCGCGCGCGCGCGCGTGTGTGTGTGTGTGTGTGTGTGTGTGTGTGTGTGTGTGTGTGTATTATGTGTGTGTGTGTTATGTGTGTGTGTTATGTGTGTGTGTGTGTGTGTAGTGTCTGTATGTGTGTATCCGTGTGTAGGCGCGCGCGCGCGCGCGTGTGTGTGCAAGCCCGTGCAACTCTGTGTATGTGTGTTACTTTGTATGCATTTGTGTGTGTGCTCACATGCATAACTTGAGAGCAAAATGTGTCAGCAGGAACTTACTGGCCGTTTATGGGTGGATTTAAAAAAAAAATCAGATTCGGTCAGAGATCAGATGAATTTACAGAAGCAAATAGATCAGTTTCAGAAGGTCCATCCAGGTCAGTGTTTGGTAGAATATTGTTGAAAGCTAATGGAATAATCGAGAATGTGAGATTGTTCGTGAAAGGAATTTGCAGCCGCTTGTTAATTGATTTTATCCCTTTGACTACCGCACCCTATCCCCTAACCGCAAAAACTTAACCCTTTGGCTCCCTCACCCTGTCCACGAGCTTCCTGAATGAAGCTGATGAATCGGATGAGGGAGTCAAAGGGTTGTTATTGCTTTGCTAGCATGGTTGACAGTGCAGGATGCTGGTGGATAGGGTGTGGGAGTCAAAGGGTTAATCAGATATTGGTTTCGTGATTACAAAAGAGTGGTATTGTGCACAAACAGATACTTAGCAAGGAAAATCGCCAAACGTTTAGAATAGATGAGACTCGACTGTGTGTATGGTGGTAATCTTTCCAATATGCCTACAGCACGCGCAGCTCTGTGTAGGAGCTTGTCAGGCCCCCCAAATCCTATAATGATAGCGGGGTAGGCCCCGCCCTCCCCAGCCCCCCCTCATCATCATCATCATCATCATCAGGTGCCCTGCCGCATGGCGTTGGCGACCATGGACTTCCAACCATCTCTATCTCTCGTTTCCCCCCAGCATCTCCCCCACCCTCCTCATCCCCAGCCACTCTGCAAGTCCGTCCAGCATTCTCTCCCTGGGTCTACCTGGTGCTCTCTTTCCCTTCAGCTTTCCCCCCCCCCCACCCCCCACCCCCCCCCCAAAAAAAAAGAAAAATCCTACGATGATTCTTTTGCTTTGACTGATTGGGGTTCAAATCCAAGACTTTTCAGTCAGTGGTCCGTGGCACTTAACTGCTGTGCCACCACATTCTTTGTATGTACATGTTTTGTTTAAGGGAGAAATTTTTTTTTAACCAATTACCATATGAAGTGGATGTGTTATTATAATCCCCTTTCACAGGTGAGGTATTGCTTCTTTAATATTTTTTTATTAATCTAAAGTAAATCGGCCAAGCCAAAACAGCATTCAATAAGATGACAAGCATTCTTACCAACAAA
>JAPXFY010007034.1:0-5000 GCA_030674185.1 Monoplex corrugatus | reverse complement strand
AAGAGGAGAGACATGCTGAAATTTGGAAGACCGAAATACTAGCCGAGCGGCATGGTTCTGTACTTTCTGAAGTTTGTCAAGGAGCTGTTTTGGGGAACCAGACAGAAGGGAATTACAATAGTCAAGACGAGAAAGAACGAAAGCACAAACTAATATTTTAGTAGCTTCGAGAGTAAGGAGATGACGGATGGAACCTATTCTACGAAGTTCAAGGTAACAGACACGACAGATGTTTGAGACATGCTGCTGAAAGTTAAGAGTGTTGTCGATGGTGACACCTAGATTCTTAACTTTTTGGGAGAGGGTGATGTCTGTCCCATTCAGTGATATGGAAGATGGAATTAAGTCACAGTTGAGAAGTTTTTTAGGAGTAATGAAAATCATTTCAGTTTTGTCTTGGTTTAGTTGTAATTTGTTGCAAGTCATCCAGTCTTTCACGTCGGAAATGCAGGCTTTAGTGGTTTGTACGATGTTGTTTACATTAGAGATGGGACCAGAATTGTAAATTTGATTGTCATCTGAGAAGCTATGATGTGATACAGAATGGCGGAGAATAATATTTGCGAGAGGCTGCGTGTACAAAACAAAGAGAACTGGACCCAGGACGGATCCTTGAGGAACGCCATATCTGAGGGCTGAGGGAGGTGAGGGCAAGCCATTTACAGATACAGTCTGTGTGCGGTCAGAGAGATATGACTGAAACCAGGAGAGAGCGGAGCCAGAAATTCCGTAGCAGTTGTGGAGGCGCCAAAGCAGTATCTCATGGTCTATAGTGTCGAAGGCAGCAGACAAATCTAAGAGAGAGAGAAGAGAAATGTCACCATCATCAAGGGATGTCAGAAGATCGTTCACAATTTTCAATAAAGTAATAACATAATTGAGTTTTACTAAAGTTCTCTATATCTATATACAGTATTTAAGATACGTCAGTCTGTTATGTTGACGAAATGACATAATTGAGTGTTACTAAAGTTCTCTGTATATGTATACAGTATTTAAGATACGTCAGTCTGTTATGTCGACGAAATAACATAATTGAGTGTTACTAAAGTTCTCTATATCTATGTAAAGTATTTAAGATACGTCAGTCTGTTATGTCGACGAAATAACATAATTGAGTGTTACTAAAGTTCTCTATATCTATGTAAAGTATTTAAGATACGTCAGTCTGTTATGTCGACGAAATAACATAATTGAGTGTTACTAAAGTTCTCTATATCTATGTAAAGTATTTAAGATACGTCAGTCTGTTATGTCGACGAAATAACATAATTGAGTGTTACTAAAGTTCTCTATATCTATGTAAAGTATTTAAGATACGTCAGTCTGTTATGTCGACGAAATAACATAATTGAGTGTTACTAAAGTTCTCTATATCTATATACAGTATTTAAGATACGTCAGTCTGTTATGTCGACGAAATAACATAATTGAGTGTTACTAAAGTTCTCTGTATCTATATACAGTATTTAAGATACGTCAGTCTGTTATGTCGACGAAATAACATAATTGAGTGTTACTAAAGTTCTCTATATCTATATACAGTATTTAAGATACGTCAGTCTGTTATGTTGACGAAATGACATAATTGAGTGTTACTAAAGTTCTCTGTATATGTATACAGTATTTAAGATACGTCAGTCTGTTATGTCGACGAAATAACATAATTGAGTGTTACTAAAGTTCTCTATATCTATATAAAGTATTTAAGATACGTCAGTCTGTTATGTCGACGAAATAACATAATTGAGTGTTACTAAAGTTCTCTATAATCTATGTAAAGTATTTAAGATACGTCAGTCTGTTATGTCGACGAAATAACATAATTGAGTGTTACTAAAGTTCTCTATAATCTATGTAAAGTATTTAAGATACGTCAGTCTGTTATGTCGACGGAATAACATAATTGAGAGTTACTAAAGTTCTCCTTCTCTATATAAAGTATTTAAGATACGTCAGTCTGTCGGCGAATTAACATATGTATAATTGAGTGATGCTAAGGTTCGTTTTCAAAGTACAAGTAGTAATGAATAAATCACGTTATAAGCTTTGTGTTATTGAAGACGGGCAGCGTACAGAAGTCAGTTTTTAACGTTATAAGCTTTGTGTTATTGAAGACGGGCAGGGTACAAAAGTCAGTTTTTAACGTTATAAGCTTTGTGTTATTGAAGACGGGCAGGGTACAAAAGTCAGTTTTTAACGTTATAAGCTTTGTGTTATTGAAGACGGGCAGGGTACAGAAGTAAGTTTTTAACGTTATAAGCTTTGTGTTATTGAAGACGGGCAGGGTACAAAAGTCAGTTTTTAACGTTATAAGCTTTGTGTTATTGAAGACGGGCAGGGTACAAAAGTCAGTTTTTAACGTTATAAGCTTTGTGTTATTGAAGACGGGCAGGGTACAAAAGTCAGTTTTTAACGTTATAAGCTTTGTGTTATTGAAGACGGGCAGGGTACAGAAGTCAGTTTTTAACGTTATAAGCTTTGTGTTATTGAAGACGGGCAGGGTACAGAAGTAAGTTTTTAACGTTATAAGCTTTGTGTTATTGAAGACGGGCAGGGTACAGAAGTCAGTTTTTAACGTTATAAGCTTTGTGTTATTGAAGACGGGCAGCGTACAGAAGTCAGTTTTTAACGTTATATGTTTTGTGTTATTGAAGACGGGCAACGTACAGAAGTCAGTTTTTAACGTTATAAGCTTTGTGTTATTGAAGACGGGCAGGGTACAGAAGTCAGTTTTTAACGTTATAAGCTTTGTGTTATTGAAGACGGGCAGGGTACAGAAGTCAGTTTTTAACGTTATAAGCTTTGTGTTATTGAAGACGGGCAGGGTACAGAAGTCAGTTTTTAACGTTATAAGCTTTGTGTTATTGAAGACGGGCAGCGTACAGAAGTCAGTTTTTAACGTTATAAGTTTTGTGTTATTGAAGACGGGCAACGTACAGAAGTCAGTTTTTAACGTTATAAGCTTTGTGTTATTGAAGACGGGCAGGGTACAGAAGTCAGTTTTTAACGTTATAAGCTTTGTGTTATTGAAGACGGGCAGGGTACAGAAGTAAGTTTTTAACGTTATAAGCTTTGTGTTATTGAAGACGGGCAGCGGACAAAAGTCAGTTTTTAACGCAGCAGGCGGGTGATTTGTACAAACTGGAAACATTAGAATCTAGAGTCTACTACGCCTGCAGGGTCTGAAGGCAGTGGGATCAGTGCAGGACTCAGACTGGGATGTTTCTTCGGCACAGAGAAAAAGAAGGTAATGAACCGTTAATAGCTTGACACTGGTCTTCAAGTAGCACACAGAAAAAGTGCCACTGACATTTTTGAAGAGCCCCCTCACTCAGTCAAGACGCTAAACATGAAAGGGTGCTGCGACGATTCGAGATATTCTGGCATTTGCAAGAAACATCCTGTAGGGCACTGTGCCAGTGGGGAATGGAAAAGGTGGACACAAAACCGAGATGGTCAAGCCATTCTAAAACAAATTTATTTTTGATACAAAAGTTATGAAAGAAATTTGGTATTTTGTACATTTTAAGGTCACTGTGACCTTAAGGAAGCATAAAATGAAATGGTCAAGCCGTTCTTAACATCTGCCTTTTATACATTAAAAAAAGTCAAGAACATTACGATTGTGTACTTTTCAAGGTCGCTGTGACCTTGATGGTATGGGAGATAACAGAAACCATCATTAATCATGATTCAGCGGAACACTCAAAACATTGCAAAGGAAAGTCACATCATCATCATCATCATCATGTGTCCTGCCGCATGGCGCTGGCGATCATGGCCCTCCACACGAACCTATCCCCTGTCCAGCAAGTACATCTTCCACCCTCTCTGTCTTCAGCCACCCTGCAACTCCGTCCAATATTTTCTCCCTGAGTCTACCTGGTGTTCTCTTTCCCTCCAGCTTTCCTGTTGTGACCAGGTGTTCTAATTCCCCTTTCCTCATAAAATGTCCTATAAATGTTGCTTGTCTTTTTCCCAATCTTCTTCGTCAATGATCTTCTTGCGTCTGCCTCCTTCAAGACTGTCTCGTTTGTTTTCTTTGCTGTCCATGGAACTCTCAACATTCTTCTTAGAAACCACATTTCAGTTGCCTCAATTTTGTTTTGACTTTGCGTGTTGAAAGTCACATACAGACATAGATTAAACAGTGTTCCTCAAGATTAAACAGTGTTCCTCAAGATTAAACAGTGCTCCTCAAGATTAAACAGTGTTCCTCAAGATTAAACTGTTCCTCAAGATTAAACAGTGTTCCTCAAGATTAAACAGTGTTCCTCAAGATTAAACAGTGTTCCTCAAGATTAAACAGTTTTCCTCAAGATTAAACAGTTTTCCTCAAGATTAAACAGTGTTCCTCAAGATTAAACAGTGTTCCTCAAGATTAAACAGTGTTCCTCAAGATTAAACAGTGCTCCTCAAGATTAAACAGTGTTCCTCAAGATTAAACAGTGTTCCTCAAGATTAAACAGTGTTCCTCAAGATTAAACAGCGTTCCTCACCTTAATGTTCTTTGCTAGACCTTACAAAACAGACTCACAGGAGAATCGGCATTAAAAAAACCCACTACATTTTGAAAATGGACTTTATGGAAAAATATGTTTTTATGAGCAAAATCTGTCTTTGTTTTTAGTTTTGCAGCATTTTGGAAATTCAAATTTGACATGAAAGTGTTTGGAGTAGTTTGGACATTCAAAAATAAAAATGGAACTCACGCAGACTGTGTGTGTAGATTAACGGGATCCCATGTTCTGTGAGCTATGGTGTGTTCTTTTGTGACGTCGTAGACAGAAAAGCAGTGAAGTATGGCCGGGAAGTAATCGCTAATGTGGGTTAGTCAGCCACCGGGGACCCTACCACCCCACCTCACCCACCCACCCCACCCCCTTCTTGCCAAGTCATTGAGAAACGTGGAAAAACCGTTAACACTTTCACGCTCCTTCTGCTTCTGCCCTCACCCCCCCCCCTCTCTGTCTGTCTGTCTGTCTCTCTCTCTGTGT
>JAPXFY010007033.1:7500-11581 GCA_030674185.1 Monoplex corrugatus | reverse complement strand
TAGCAGTAGTAGTAGTGCTGTTTCTCTTTATTTTTAAAGCCCAGCCGACTTCGTACAACCATATCAGGACGATAACCGTTTCAAAACATACACAATACTTCAACAGGAAAAAAAAAGAAAAGAAAATTAAGTACACATATCAATGCATTCGCACACATGATCTAAGGAGATGCCCCTGACTTTGACCACTCCATCCAAATTATCGCACAGGGGATTAAAAAACATACCTGAATACAAATTGAAATATAACTAAGGACACTGAAACGTATATAAATATGGGCCTTATTTATCTTAAATTGCTTTCACATATCTCATTTCCATAGAGCCGAAAATACACTTAACACGTGTACCCAGTTATCAATCCTAAGAGAAAGTACCTATGACTATCGAACACATACAGGTGAATGGACCAGCAAGGCAGAAAATGACGGAAAGAAATGTCAGAAAGCAAAGGATGAAGGCAGAAACAAACAGAGTGTAGAAAAGAGGACATTTCTAGCACAGATTTCCAGAAGGTGGGGATACTATTTATACTGAAAGAGCCCCCGGCATCCCCACGGGGATAGTAGTAGTAGTAGCAGCAGCAGCAGCAGTAGTAGTAGTGGTAGCCTGTAATAATAATAGCATTAGTAGCAGCAGCAGAAGTAGTACAGTAACAATAATAGTAATAGTATCAGTATCATCATCAAAATATTAAGAGAATACCGTACATGATGGCGTCTATCGAAGTAATAGAGAAACTTGTTAGCGACGTCAGCTGCAATGGCCGTCACGCTGTCACGGGAGATAATCTCTCTTGCAGTAACCTCCCTTGTTGCAGTGATGGCGGTTTTCTCCAGGGTGGAGATGCTCCCTCGATCAGAGACCAGCACCAGGAACCCATCGTCCATTGTGTTCCTCTCCTCCAGAAGCACCGTGTCTTGACTCTGATACTCTGGTGGGAAAACATGCACAATTCATTTATTTATCTTTTTTTTTTTTTTTTTTTTTGCATGTGTCCCAATTTCTGCATCAATGGCGTTCATCCTTTCCGCTCATTCCGGCACCACAACACACCATCAACCCCAATTCCAAAGTCCCAGTGCCAGGTATCCCAAGGGAGCCAGTGACGTTCAGCCGCAATGAGGCCGCCCACAAGAGGAGACCCTGCACTGCTGATGGGCCACTTCAGTGGAATTAAACAGTGCCTGTTCTGATCCAGCTTTACTAGGGCCAATGCATACTACGCTACATACTAACGACAGCAATTGCTCAGTTGCGAATCCAGACCCAGTTAAAGAGTCCCCCGGTAAGAAGGCCACCATCATGGCCCTCCAACAACAGTCCCCATGCAACACTGACACAGATGAACTGAATTCACCTCAGATATGGAAGTGGTGGAAGAAATCAAAACTGAGGTTATCATAAGATCATTGCATGAAGGGCAAAAAAGTCTGGAACAAGTCTTATAATGCCATTATGATTGATGAATTCATGATGATTGGGATGGTGATTAAGATGCTCTCAAATTCCGTCTATATATATATATATATATATATATATATATATATATATATATATATATATATATATATATATATATATAATATACTGTGTGACAAGATTGTATTCATGCAACGCATAGACAACCTCCCTGCCCACCCCCTCTTTGCTTGAAGAAATGACTGTCGATTGGTGTCCGGAGCTTGGGGAGATGAGTGTCCCGAGAGTGGTGGGGCATTGGTGCTCCGGGTTCCTCGAGTGTTTCTTGTTAACTCTCATAACATAACCTGGTGTCTCATCCAGACTCGAGAGATACATACACCTGCAGTGTTTGGTCGCAAAATCTGAACAACACTCTCAATAACACATCTGTAAATTGGATGAAGCTGGGACTGTGTGGTCTCAGTCTTCTCAACAAGCCCACAGCACTGTCTACTCTGGACAGGAGCCTGCTGGGGCGGACAATCCCAAATAATTTTTGGGGGGACAGGTGTAAAAAGTACTGTAAAGTTTGGGCTATTGGGTGCACCATTATATAAGGCGCACCCACTAAATTATAGAAAAATCTTAACTATATTCACACATAAGCCGCACTGGTTTATAAGCCGCACTTTTTCAATGGCCAGGTCAATCGCCTTCAACTAGGCATTACGTCACGTTTTCGGCATGATAAGGGTATACGCTTGAGCAGAACAGATCTGAATACAGATCCAATGCTTCAATGTGTGTGGATTTGATTCAAAAACGTGAACAGTTAACACTTTAACGTGACCAGTTAACACTTTAACATGGAGTTCACCGAAAAAATCATGAACGGTAAACACGATTTTGGAGACTTAAAGAGAAGCTAAGAATAAACGAGAACGTAACGCTTCTGGGATCGAGGAAAATCCACAAACAAGCCGCATCGCTTTTCAAGCCACAGGGGTTAAAGCTGGGGAAAAAAGTCGCGGCTTATAGCCCAAACTTTATGGTATTCAGAATCGATTCCACGCAGTTAGACTAGAAGGCGGGAACTGTATCTCTACTATCATTATGAATCATACCTGTATAGTACTCTTCTCCAAAACTCATTTGGACTTGCAATCATACTTTTTTTTAGTGGAGAATGGAAAACCCAAGTTGTTAAGCGAGCTGACCACATTTGAATATGTTGTTGCACTATCTTTGAATATGTTGTTGCACTATTTGGATCTTTGATGAGTGTGCATGCTGGGTGTTTGATGTTTCCATAAGTCGGCCACTCTCATGTCTTACAGGATCTTTAACGTGGCAAATTTGATGTTCTGCATGCATATACACACGAAGGAGATATACATGTAGACACTGGCAGATCTGCACACATGTTGACCTGGGAGATCGGAAAAAAATGTCCACCCTTTATCCACCAGGTGGGAGTTGTCTTGGCGGATCGAACCCAGGATCTTCAGATAGGAAGTCAGACTTTTACCCACGTGACTACTGCGTCGTCAAACTACAGAAGAAAAGGAGCATATTTGTCACTTCAACTCGTGATCCAACGTAATTCAAATAAACATGACTATTGAAGAAAAGGAACTAATTTGTCACGTCAACCCGTGATCCAACATAGCTCAAATAAACATGACTACTGAAGAAAAGGAACTATTTTATCACGTCAACCCATGATCCAACATAATTCAAATAAACTCGACTACTGAAGAAAAGGAGCTACTTTGTCAGTTCAACCTGTGATCCAATATAATTCAAATAAACTCAAATAACATCTGTCAACCACGAAAAATCATGGAATCGCGCGATGGGTGGTTTGGAGGTACAGTTCTTGGTTTCAATGTTTTGTCCTTGGTGTGAAGCCCTCATGCTGTGTGCATATGAGTGTGTATGTAGGAATGTATGTATACTGTATGTCTGTGTGTGTCTGTGTGCCAGCGTGTGTATATGTGTATGTATTGACTGTTGTTGGTTTGGTTCAGTTTTTACGTCGACACCTACCTCAGGTGATATGGACGACGGGGATAACCATCCCAGGGAAGTGGGGGAAGAGGGTGGGCTTATCTAATCATATACTGACACCACCGTCGTCGGCCTCTTTATATCTCAGGAGATGATAGTCAGCACCAGGAGGCGTTGTGGTCATGACGTGCACTTTCTGCTGTGGCTGTGCAGGCCGATTCTTGAGTGGCAATCTCTCGATGCTGTGTTACCAACGAAGCTGGAGTGACCTCTCTAGGTGCAGGCCTGGGCAAGTGAATATGGAGGACGAGCTGTTGCCCATGCAGCAGATCCCCCCTCTCCTCGCCACTAGTAGAATCCAGGGGAAAGACGGAGGCCTGTACGCCTGGTACCAGGGGCGACGCAGGAGTTGCCAGAACGAGGTTGTAGACAACGGCGAACTGCCTTAGGGACTCCGACTCCGGATTTTTCCTCAGGGTTGACTCCCGAAGCCTTTCCTATGAGTGGGTATGGCCGCAAGGCAGCGGAGTTTTGAAATCAGAGTTTTCCTTCTCTTAGATGAGCTGTCTTCCCAGACTGATGAGCCCCATCTACCCAAAGCACTGGTTTTCAGGCGCCAGTAACCCGCCTTCACCCCTTCTCCTATCAGTAGTAGCAGTTCCGCCGG
>JAPXFY010007033.1:0-2500 GCA_030674185.1 Monoplex corrugatus | reverse complement strand
AATGCTAACAATAGACACTACTAGGGTGTGAATGTGACCCAGAGCACTAATGCCCAGCCACTCTCCGGACAATCACCTACCAAGATCCCGACGCCACCCGGCAGAGGAACTTCTGAATACCTAAACTCTTACTGCTAACAAGAAACATCACGAGGGTGTGGTTATGACCCAGAGCACCAATGCCCCGCCACTTTCCAGACAATCACCTGCCAAGCTCCCGACGTCACACGATAGAGGAAATTCTAACTACCTAAAAGCTAACTAACTACTTACAAGAAACGTCACAAAGGTGAGAGTGCAACCCAGAGCACCAATACCCAGCCACTCTCTGGACAGCCACCTCCCAGGCACCTGACACCATACGGCAGAGGAAATTCTGAATACCTAAAAGCTAAATGCTAACAAGAAACACCACGAGGGTGCGGATGTGACCCAGAGCACCAATGACCTGCCACTGTCTGGACAAACACCTACCAAGCTCCCGACATCACCCGATAGAGGAAATTTTAACCAACTAAAAGCTAACTGTTAACAAAAACACCACAAGGGTGCAGATGTGACCCAGAGCACCAATGCCTCGCCACTCTCAGGACAACCACCTCCCAAGCCCCGATGCCACCCAAAAGAAGAACTTCTAAATACTTAAACGTTTAATGCTAACAATAGACACTACGAGGATGCGGATGTGACCCAGAACACCAATGCCCCGCCACTCTCCGGACAAACACCTCCCAAGGTCCAGACTCCATTAGGCAGAGGAACTTCTAAATACCAAAACGCTTATCATCATCATCATCATCAGGTGCCTTGCCGCATGGCGTTGGCGATTATGGACTTCCATCTGTCTCTATCACTTGTTGCCTCAAGCATCCCTTCCACCCTCCTTGTCCCCAGCCACTCTGCAAGTCTGTCTAGTATCTTCTCCCTGGATCTACCTGGTGCTCTCTTTCCCTACAGCTTTCCCGTTGTGACCAGCTGCTCCAATTCCCCTTTCCTCATAAAATGGCCTGTAAATGTTGCCTGTCTTTTCCTAATCTTCCTTATGAATGATCTACTTGTGTCTGCCTCCATCAAGACTGTCTCGTTTGTTTTCTTTACTGTCCATGGAACTCTCTTAATGCTAACAAGAAATATTACGAGGGTGCAGATGTGACCAAGAGCACCAATGCCCCGCCACTCTTCAGACAACCACCTCCTAAGCTCCCGACGCCATCCGGCAGAGGAACTTCTAAATATTTAAAAGCAAACTAGACAGTCCAAGTGCAATGGCTTCCTCTTGAACACACACGGAACACAACCTGAGTTTCAGTTTCAGTTTCAATTTCAGTTTCCCAAGATGTCGTCTCCGCGCTTGGAATGAATTCCATATGCACTAACGTCACAGGTGCCATGTGATGGAGAAGATCCAGAATGATCACGGCACAAGCCTTAAAGCCTGCACATAAAGCCACGAGCTGGCCAGGTCCTGAGGTCCTACCTAGATAGTTCCATAACCCTGGGGTCGTAGAGGAGTGAGGTGGCAGAGATCTCAACTTTTCCCGGGGCCAGCACCACGATGGCGGCACCCATCCCCTCTCCCTCGCGTCAAATTCATACTTATATTCACACTTTTTTCTTACCAAGACTTCAGAAAGGCAAGAAAGCTAATTGGTCTGCAAGGGGAAGGACCTTGAAAATCAACCTATCTCTCCAATGTTTTATATCAAGGTAGCCAAGCAATGCCCTGCTCTTCAGATTTTCAACTGCCGTGGGATCTTTAGCGTGCGCAGCCAGAAGGCACACAGGTCCAACTCGTTTTTCGTCCCCTTCCAAAGACAAACCTGAGTACTCGTTGGGAGAGATCGAAGTGTCGAAAAACCTCCACTTTTCTTGGATGGGGTGAGCATTATAAGGCAGATACCGATCTTCTCTCTCTCACTACCTTACCTTATCCGTCCATCCTTAAAGAAAGACAGGGTACCCGTTTACACCTTGGTGGGGACTGGGTCAGCGTGCTCAAGCCAGGACACAAACCTGGTCAAGCCACTAATTTGGCAACCACGCTCGGTCGTGTTCAACATAACTAAGGACGCTAAAATATGATATGAAAACCGGCCTGAATTATCTGAAATTGTTTCTACGTATCACACTTCTCTAGAGCCAAAAATCCACGTACCCATTTATAAGAGAGATAGAGACAGATGGAAGTCCATGATCGCCAATACCATGCGGCAGGGCACTTGATGATGATGATGAACAGAGAGAGTATGTAAGACTAACATACTGGTGAATGGACCAGTAAGGCAGAAAATGATAGGAATAGATGAAAGAAAGCAAAGGAGCAAGGCAGAAACAAAGAGAGTTACGCTAAAGAGAAAATATCTAATACAGATTTTGCAGAAATTGGGATACTGGTCACACTGACAGAGCTCCCGTGTCCCCATGGGGGAATCCAATTTGTAATTTATGATTAAACATTGATACATGCATCATCACCTGCAGCATTTTTAAGACATTTACT
>JAPXFY010000703.1:32500-35000 GCA_030674185.1 Monoplex corrugatus | reverse complement strand
AGCCAACAGACGACATGTACAGCACGACATGGTCAATGTTGTGACAGCCAACAGACCATGTACCAGTGTAATGTTGTGACAGCCAACAGACCATGTACCAGTGTTAATGTTGTGACAGCCAACAGACCATGTACCAGTGTTATGTTGTGACAGCCAACAGACCAGTACTGTATGTTGCAGCCACAGACATGACTGTTAATGTGTGACAGCAACAGACAGCAGCATGTGGACACACGATGTAATGTATGTGACAGCCAACAGACCATGTACCAGTGTCATGTTGTGACAGCCAACAGACCATGTACAGTGTCAATGTTGTGACAGCCAACAACAGTGCTGACAGACAGAAGTACCAGTGTCAATGTTGTGACAGCCAAAGCATGTACCAGTGTCAATGTTGTGCAGCAACAGACATGTCCATCAGTGGAAGCCAACAGAAACCAGTGTTCAATGTTGTGACAGCCAACAGACATGTACCAGTGTAATGTTGTGACAGCCAACAGACCATGTACAGTGTCATGTTGTGACAGCCAACAGACCATGTACCAGTGTCATGTTGTGACAGCCAACAGACCATGTACCAGTGTCAATGTTGTGACAGCCAACAGACCATGTACCAGTGTCAATGTTGTGACAGCCAACAGACCATGTACCAGTTCATGTTGTGACAGCCAACAGACATGTACCAGTTCATGTTGTGACAGCCAACAGACCATGTACCAGTGTTAATGTTGTGACAGCCAACAGACCATGTACCAGTGTTCATGTTGTGACAGCCAACAGACCATGTACCAGTGTAATGTTGTGACAGCCAACAGACCATGTACCAGTGTTTAATGTTGTGACAGCCAACAGACCATTTGTGACCAACGAATGTACAGTTAATGTTGTGACAGCCAACAGACCATGTACCAGTGTCAATGTTGTGACAGCCAACAGACCATGTACCAGTGTCAATGTTGTGACAGCCAACAGACCATGTACCAGTGTCAATGTTGTGACAGCCAACAGACCATGTACCAGTGTCAATGTTGTGACAGCCAACAGACCATGTACCAGTGTTTAATGTTGTGACAGCCAACAGACCATGTACCAGTGTCAATGTTGTGACAGCCAACAGACCATGTACCAGTGTCAATGTTGTGACAGCCAACAGACCATGTACCAGTGTCAATGTTGTGACAGCCAACAGACCATGTACCAGTGTTCATGTTGTGACAGCCAACAGACCATGTACCAGTGTTCATGTTGTGACAGCCAACAGACCATGTACCAGTGTTTAATGTTGTGACAGCCAACAGACCATGTACCAGTGTCAATGTTGTGACAGCCAACAGACCATGTACCAGTGTTCATGTTGTGACAGCCAACAGACCATGTACCAGTGTTCATGTTGTGACAGCCAACAGACCATGTACCAGTGTCAATGTTGTGACAGCCAACAGACCAGTGTCAATGTTGTGACAGCCAACAGACCATGTACCAGTGTCAATGTTGTGACAGCCAACAGACCATGTACCAGTGTCAATGTTGTGACAGCCAACAGACCATGTACCAGTGTCAATGTTGTGACAGCCAACAGACCAGTGTCAATGTTGTGACAGCCAACAGACCATGTACCAGTGTCAATGTTGTGACAGCCAACAGACCATGTACCAGTGTCAATGTTGTGACAGCCAACAGACCATGTACCAGTGTCAATGTTGTGACAGCCAACAGACCATGTACCAGTGTCAATGTTGTGACAGCCAACATACCATGTACCAGTGTCAATGTTGTGACAGCCAACAGACCATGTACCAGTGTTTAATGTTGTGACAGCCAACAGACCATGTACCAGTTTTTAATGTTGTGACAGCCAACAGACCATGTACCAGTGTTAATGTTGTGACATCCAACAGACCATGTACCAGTGTTTAATGTTGTGACAGCCAACAGACCATGTACCAGTGTCAATGTTGTGACAGCCAACAGACCATGTACCAGTGTTTAATGTTGTGACAGCCAACAGACCATGTACCAGTGTTTAATGTTGTGACAGCCAACAGACCATGTACCAGTGTCAGTGTTGTGACAGCCAACAGACCATGTACCAGTGTTTAATGTTGTGACAGCCAACAGACCATGTACCAGTGTTTCATGTTGTGACAGCCAACAGACCATGTACCAGTGTCAATGTTGTGACAGCCAACAGACCATGTACCAGTTTTTAATGTTGTGACAGCCAACAGACCATGTACCAGTGTTTAATGTTGTGACAGCCAACAGACCATGTACCAGTGTCAATGTTGTGACAGCCAACAGACCATGTACCAGTGTTTAATGTTGTGACAGCCAACAGACCATGTACCAGTGTTAATGTTGTGACAGCCAACAGACCATGTACCAGTGTTTAATGTTGTGACAGCCAACAGACCATGTACCAGTGTCAATGTTGTGACAGCCAACAGACCATGTACCAGTGTTCATGTTATGACAGCCAACAGACCATGTACCAGTG
>JAPXFY010007032.1:2500-5000 GCA_030674185.1 Monoplex corrugatus | reverse complement strand
CTGCCATCATCTGAAGCACCAGAGAAGATAGATGAGGCACAGAAAATGCACACGATGGACAGAACCCAGTCTCATTACTACTTTCCCCATATACTCCCATGTTATCTGGTCTTCCCAGAAAGAAAAGAATTCTGAAAGTATTGAGACGTTGTACAGGTAAACAAAGAACATTTGTGACCTCCTACCACGAAAGCAGTCTTAACTCGCAGTCAGTCGAATAGCACTAGGAGTTGAAAAGGTAACTGAGGGTCTATCTGAGGTGTTTTGACTTTTTCTCAAAACTGATTTCTGTAGACTATAATCTATCCCCAACATATTTTTTTTCTTGAAAAAATAGTATTAATCAATTTAAAATAGTATTTTAATGCACTGATCGCAGCAGAAAGTACGCAGCTTCCTACCAAAATTACCTATTTTTGTCTCTTATTATAAACCGTAACCTTATAGTACCTGATGTAATATACTGACGGAAAGCTCTTTGGTGCACCTTTCAGATAATGAGAGCTAAAATTAGAAACAAACTGGGTCAAAGCCACTAAATAAAGAAATTTAAGGAAAATGTGTAGGAGAGCACACAAAAACTTTAGAGACCGTTTTCTCAAAATGGCTGTCATACAACTTAATGACTTTAAACCTACATAACTTCTGCATGTTTTGAGTACAAGCTTTATTCAAGTACCAAACTAATCTTCAGAATGTACACTTTCCAGTGATGTGTATATCTCAAAATGCCAGAAATGCTAGTTAAGACTGATTTCGTGCTGGCAGGTCACATTTATTAAACCATCAAACTCTTGTCACTGCTACTTTTTTTTAACTAACATATGTACCACATCACCACCATTATCTCTATCAAACACAGAATAAAACATAGTAGCAGCCTCCACAGAAACAGATTAGGCATTCAGAAGGTTAGACAGAAAGCTAATATTGCAATAGCCTCTTGATTTACACTTCCGTGTTGACTAATGTTCCCTTACCTATTGATTACCACGACCAGTAGTTGATCTGAATCCACTTCCGGGTCTATTTCCTGTCTTCACAGACGTGTGACTGACCATTGAAGTTTGTAGTTTTTACAACCTATGGAAAAAAGATATAGGGGACTGGCACTTGTAGTGGGATACGTTGGAGAATCAGTCTTATTTTTTTAGTTGGTTGGTTAGTTAGTTATTCGGTTAGTTGGTTAGTTGGTTAGTTGGTTAGTTGGTTAGTTGCTTAGTTAGTTAGTTAGATAGTGAGTGAGTGAGTGAGTGAGTATGTGAGTGTGTGAGTGAGTGTGTGAGTGAGTGAGTGAGTTAGTTAGTTAGTCAGTTGGTTGGTTGGTTGGTTGGTTAATTGGTTAGTTGGTTGGTTGGTTAGTTAGTTGGTTGGTTGGTTAGTCAGTGAGCTAGCTAGTTAGTTACTTTTTGTTTTTATTTTTTATTGACAATGTCATTCTCTCTATGGAGGGATATTGAAAGTATCTGTGCTCGTTGCTAAGAACCGTTTGTCAATATATAATACAGCTGAATGTTAAAACCTTCCTTCATTTGTATTTAGTATAATTTTCAAACAAAAGATGACCTCGGCTGCGTATATGGTTTTGCACAGGATATGGGAATGTGCAGATAATTACAGGCAAATCTGCGTGGAGCATATATATATTTGTCAGAGCGCTATGAATCCCTTTCAGACTAACACCAGACAAACTCAACAGATGATACTTCACATCAGTTGTGCTCGTCGCAAATCCATTCCATATATTTCGTTTGAAGATGGATATATCGTATTTCATATCAAAATAGTAGTAGTAGTAGTAGTAGTAGTAGTAGTAGTAGTAGTAGTAGTAGTAGTAGTAGTAGTAGTAGTAGTAGTAGTAGTAGTTGTAGTAGTTGTAGTAGTAATAGTAGTAGTAGGCCTCCTTCGGTCATGGCTGACCATGGACAAAGTACACCAGTTCTAATGTCTAGATGGACTGTCTGCTTGGTCCAAGTAGCGTCGCCTGTGACTGTAGAGACCAATGCGAGAGAGGCAGTCTCTGTCGCAGCGGTCGCATGTGTATGCTGATGCTGGTCTATTGGCTGTCATCCCTTTTCTGCAAACTCGCTTTTCTGCTGCAGCAGTTGACAGTTTGTCCTCACCAATCCGCAGCTGTTTCTTGAGAGTGGTTCTCCAGCTGTTGCGGTCATCTGCGAGGTCTTCCCAGGACTCAGTATCGATCTCAAGCGCCTTCATGTCACGTTTGCAAACGTCTTTGTATCTCATATCAAAATATCCATGTTTACATTCATGTATTTTGTCATGGTGGATTTACCATGTGACACCCAGGCTGAGAACGCGTCGCCGCAGTATGGCGCCACCCATTTTTTTAACCAAGACTTCAGAAAAGCAAGAAGGCTAATTGACGTTCAAGGGGAAGGTCCTGGGAAATCGGACCCGGTAAATCAATCTATTTCTCCAATGTTTTATACAGGTGCAGCCGGGCTTAAGCCCTTCTCTGCACGATTTGCAACTGCCA
>JAPXFY010007031.1:0-11591 GCA_030674185.1 Monoplex corrugatus | reverse complement strand
CAGTGACTTGTATGCTGCATGTATTTAGCAAAAAATTATTGGGAGTGATGGACAGCAAAATGATGTCAAGAGAAGCCTTCCTGTCAAGTGTGTACACTTTAAGGGGACTGGGGTGCATCTAGGTAGTAACACTTGGAATTGGATACTCTTCATGTATAATCTTTTGTTTTTTCCATTTTTGTTACAGTTTAGATTTGCATTTGACATATTTGGTTTTTACACAGATGACTTTCATGATTCCATTCTTAGAATGTCTGCACATTTTTGTGATTTCTTCATTTGGCAAGCTGTAGTGTAAATCAAATGTGACTACGGATTCCGTGCTTTTTTGTTTGTTTTTTGTTTTTGGTATGTGTGGACTATTTGTATGTAACTCAAGTAAATGTGTTTCAGAAGTTTTTTGTTTTTGCAGTACAGCTTATTCTTATACCTGGTGTTTGTGCGTGTATGTTATGATACATTTCTGCTAATGCCCTTTCATCTTGTTACCTGTTCTGTGGATTTATTTTGATGTAGCATTATCTGATTATGGGTCAGTCTTTGTGTTTTTTGTTTGCATTTAATTTTGTTTTTTGAGTGATTTACATATAGATATTTACATAAATGTGTGTGTGTGTGTGTGTTTTACACATACTGATACTTATAATTTAATATGTATATATATATATTATATATATACACACATACATACATACATATATGCATATGTACACTTATAACACATACACCCACACAGATATTTACATACATAACACATTATCTTTCATGTTGTATGACAGCTTATGAGAAATGTGTGTGTTTATGCAAGAAAAAAAAATTACAACTTTTCAAAAAAGGTTGCTTGTTAGGGTAAATAATTGAAAAGATACACTGTCCTTACTACCAGCAGAATTTTAAATCAAAATTGCAAGATGAAATTTTCAGAAGAGCAAGTTATAAACCAATTCAGTCTGTGAATCTTTTTTACCCCTCAGAACAGCTTAATTAGTAATAATCTGTAAACTCTTAGTCTTGATAAAGATTCAATTTCTAAGTTACCAGGAAACTTGAGAGGTCTTTTCAGTGAAATATTAAATTTTCATTTCTGTTTTTTAAGGGTATTTATACTACCATCACAGGCTCTCAATTTTTTTAAAATTTTAGTTAATGAATATGAATATACTTACATATATCTATACACACAGATATATGATATATAATAATACACACATATTATTTATAATTAAAAACATATATAAACCATGAGTAAATAGATAATAAAAAATAAAAATGCACAGGTTGACAACTTCTTGTTTAAAGGCGGTTTTTCATGACAAACTGTAATTAATTGATTGTTAGTTAAAGATTGATCCTAATGGTATTGATAACTGTTGTAATTTATCATGATAATTATCTTGAGGCTTTACTCAACAATTTTCAAGTCAAAAAATTTGATGATTTTGGAAACTAAAGATTTTAGGAATCTCAGTTGATCTTCGCTTCAGCCAGTTAAGGCAATTAATGAATTAATTGTTAATTAATGCATGGACTCAGAGATTCATGAAGATCTTAATCATCTTGGCTAAACAAAGACCTTTCTACTGATATTTGATTTTTTTCAATCGGTTCAGTCGTTCCAAAGTTAATGGTGCTTTTTGTGATGAAACGGCTCACACGCGGTCAGTTTTTGCTATGTAACCCAATGAAGGAAAACGTCGAAAATTTGATTATTCAAAAAATCGTAACTTTCGTCACAGACAATCAACCGAAGAACTTTTAATACCATTTTAAAGTTGTTGTTTTTTTTGTGTGTGTGCTCTTTTCAATGATGGTAATTGCATATTTAATAAAAAATATTTGAAATTTTTTGTAACATACCTAACTGAGAAGAGACAGACAGAGACCAAGACCAAGACAGAGGCAGAGACTAGAGAGAGAGAGAACAGTCAGAGAAATATCTAAATAATTTTCACTTGAAATAATAAAATCTACTTGAGATGAATGTTCTGACATGAGTATCTGACGGCCTCGGAAGAGGACGAATCAGTTGATTGCATTTTTAAAAACAAAACACTGAAAGAGTTGCTTCCCCTGAAACGATATAAAACATAAGAAAGAACTTATCACTGTCGTTCTTTATGTCTTTAGTTCAAACAAAAAACATGAAAACGTGCACCTATAATAATTGTGCATAGTCCTACCAAAATATTTTGTTCACTTGAGAGTACTGGTTTTACTTCCATTATTTTTAGAGTGACATTTAATTGGCCCAGTGCAAATGCACAAACGAACTACACTACTCAGCGGAGCGTGATAAGTAAAGGTATGATTATGTTGGAGAAACGTCTCTCCAAGTGCAGGTTGGGAACAGTATGGATTTCCTCTGTAACGTGGGTCAGATAGTTCACATTATCTGACCCAAAACAAAAGTGGATAAATTAGTATAATATGACACATCTTCAATGATTCATTCAATCAGGAGTAGTGTCAAGGTTGGTGTAGATGAACGTTTGTTTGTTTACTTGCAGTTAATGCAAATTCTCATTGCCGGTAGTGTTGGAGCATTATGGGGACACTAGACACACTTTTTTTTTTTTTGAAACATGAAAATTTTGGCTAAGGAGCATATGTAACACTACGGTTAAAGCTCGGAGATCAAGCCAGAAAATTCCATCCCTGAGCAGACATTTAGAAGACAAATGTTAATGTAAGAGAGACAGACAGAGACTAGAGAGAGAGAGAGAGAGAGAGAGAGAACAGTCAGAGAAATATCTAAATCATTTTCACTTGAAATAATAAAAATCTAGTCGAGAGAGACTACTGGTTTTACTGCCAGTATTTTTAGAGTGAGCATTAATTGGCCCACTGCAAATGCACACAAAACGAACTACACTACTCGACGGCGCGGAATAACCGAAGCGTTGTGTAGGTTTGTAAAACGTCTCTCCAATATGAAAAAGCAGCAACCGTTGAATGATCTGTAAAGTAGGTCAGATAATTCGCTAAAGGAAAAGTGGATAAATTTGTATAATATGACATCATCAACGATAGTCATCAGGGATACATAGTAGCCTTTCATATGAACTAAATGATGTGGAGCAGTCGTTTTCATCACTGTATGGGATGGAGAGAAGGAAATGGCATGGTTGTACTGAGAAGAACAGTGACTTGTATGCTGCATGTATTTAGCAAAAAATTATTGGGAGTGATGGACAGCAAAATGATGTCAAGAGAAGCCTTCCTGTCAAGTGTGTACACTTTAAGGGGACTGGGGTGCATCTAGGTAGTAACACTTGGAATTGGATACTCTTCATGTATAATCTTTTGTTTTTTCCATTTTTGTTACAGTTTAGATTTGCATTTGACATATTTGGTTTTTACACAGATGACTTTCATGATTCCATTCTTAGAATGTCTGCACATTTTTGTGATTTCTTCATTTGGCAA
Source organism: Monoplex corrugatus (assembly GCA_030674185.1). Classification (NCBI taxonomy): domain Eukaryota; kingdom Metazoa; phylum Mollusca; class Gastropoda; order Littorinimorpha; family Ranellidae; genus Monoplex; species Monoplex corrugatus. The sequence goes on along the minus strand of JAPXFY010007031.1, from coordinate 8,165 downwards.
GCTGTAGTGTAAATCAAATGTGACTACGGATTCCGTGCTTTTTTGTTTGTTTTTGTTTTTGGTATGTGTGGACTATTTGTATGTAACTCAAGTAAATGTGTTTCAGAAGTTTTTTGTTTTTGCAGTACAGCTTATTCTTATACCTGGTGTTTGTGCGTGTATGTTATGATACATTTCTGCTAATGCCCTTTTCATCTTGTTACCTGTTCTGTGGATTTATTTTGATGTAGCATTATCTGATTATGGGTCAGTCTTTGTGTTTTTTGTTTGCATTTAATTTTGTTTTTTGAGTGATATACATATAGATATTTACATAAATGTTGTGTGTGTGTGTGTGTTTTACACATACTGATACTTATAAGTTATATGTATATATATATATGTATATATACACACATACATACATACATATATGCATATGTACACTTATAACACATACACCCACACAGATATTTACATACATAACACATTATCTTTCATGTTGTATGACAGCTTATGAGAAAGTGTGTGTTTATGCAAGAAAAAAAAAATTACAACTTTTTCAAAAAAGGTTGCTTGTTAGGGTAAATAATTGAAAAGATACACTGTCCTTACTACCAGCAGAATTTTTAAATCAAAATTGCAAGATGAAATTTTCAGAAGAGCAAGTTATAAACCAATTCAGTCTGTGAATCTTTTTTACCCCTCAGAACAGCTTAATTAGTAATTAATCTGTAAACTCTTAGTCTTGATAAAGATTCAATTTCTAAGTTACCAGGAAACTTGAGAGGTCTTTTCAGTGAAATATTAAATTTTCATTTCTGTTTTTTAAGGGTATTTATACTACCATCACAGGCTCTCAATTTTTTTAAAATTTTAGTTAATGAATATGAATATACTTACATATATCTATACACACAGATATATGATATATAATAATACACACACATATTATTTATAATTAAAAACATATATAAACCAAGAGTAAATAGATAATAAAAAATAAAAATGCACAGGTTGACAACTTCTTGTTTAAAGGCGGTTTTTCATGACAAACTGTAATTAATTGATTGTTAGTTAAAGATTGATCCTAATGGTATTGAATAACTGTTGTAATTTATCATGATAATTATCTTGAGGCTTTACTCAACAATTTTCAAGTCAAAAATTTGATGATTTTGGAAACTAAAGATTTTAGGAATCTCAGTTGATCTTCGCTTCAGCCAGTTAAGGCAATTAATGAATGAATTGTTAATTAATGCATGGACTCAGAGATTCATGAAGATCTTAATCATCTTGGCTAAACAAAGACCTTTCTACTGATATTTGATTTTTTTCAATCGGTTCAGTCGTTCCAAAGTTATGGTGCTTTTTGTGATGAAACGGCTCACACGCGGTCAGTTTTTGCTATGTAACCCAATGAAGGAAAACGTCGAAAATTTGATTATTCAAAAAATCGTAACTTTCGTCACAGACAATCAACCGAAGAACTTTTAATACCATTTTAAAGTTGTTGTTTTTTTTGTGTGTGTGCTCTTTTCAATGATGGTAATTGCATATTTAATAAAAAATATTTGAAATTTTTTGTAACATACCTAACTGAGAAGAGACAGACAGAGACCAAGACCAAGACAGAGGCAGAGACTAGAGAGAGAGAGAACAGTCAGAGAAATATCTAAATAATTTTCACTTGAAATAATAAAATCTACTTGAGATGAATGTTCTGACATGAGTATCTGACGGCCTCGGAAGAGGACGAATCAGTTGATTGCATTTTTAAAAACAAAACACTGAAAGAGTTGCTTCCCCTGAAACGATATAAAACATAAGAAAGAACTTATCACTGTCGTTCTTTATGTCTTTAGTTCAAACAAAAAACATGAAAACGTGCACCTATAATAATTGTGCATAGTCCTACCAAAATATTTTGTTCACTTGAGAGTACTGGTTTTACTTCCATTATTTTTAGAGTGACATTTAATTGGCCCAGTGCAAATGCACAAACGAACTACACTACTCAGCGGAGCGTGATAAGTAAAGGTATGATTATGTTGGAGAAACGTCTCTCCAAGTGCAGGTTGGGAACAGTATGGATTTCCTCTGTAACGTGGGTCAGATAGTTCACATTATCTGACCCAAAACAAAAGTGGATAAATTAGTATAATATGACACATCTTCAATGATTCATTCAATCAGGAGTAGTGTCAAGGTTGGTGTAGATGAACGTTTGTTTGTTTACTTGCAGTTAATGCAAATTCTCATTGCCGGTAGTGTTGGAGCATTATGGGGACACTAGACACACTTTTTTTTTTTTTGGAAACATGAAAATTTTGGCTAAGGAGCATATGTAACACTACGGTTAAAGCTCGGAGATCAAGCCAGAAAATTCCATCCCTGAGCAGACATTTAGAAGACAAATGTTAATGTAAGAGAGACAGACAGAGACTAGAGAAGGAGAGAGAGAGAGAGAGAACAGTCAGAGAAATATCTAAATCATTTTCACTTGAAATAATAAAAATCTAGTCGAGAGAGACTACTGGTTTTACTGCCAGTATTTTTAGAGTGAGCATTAATTGGCCCACTGCAAATGCACACAAAACGAACTACACTACTCGACGGCGCGGAATAACCGAAGCGTTGTGTAGGTTTGTAAAACGTCTCTCCAATATGAAAAAGCAGCAACCGTTGAATGATCTGTAAAGTAGGTCAGATAATTCGCTAAAGGAAAAGTGGATAAATTTGTATAATATGACATCATCAACGATAGTCATCAGGGATACATAGTAGCCTTTCATATGAACTAAATGATGTGGAGCAGTCGTTTTCATCACTGTATGGGATGGAGAGAAGGAAATGGCATGGTTGTACTGAGAAGAACAGTGACTTGTATGCTGCATGTATTTAGCAAAAAATTATTGGGAGTGATGGACAGCAAAATGATGTCAAGAGAAGCCTTCCTGTCAAGTGTGTACACTTTAAGGGGACTGGGGTGCATCTAGGTAGTAACACTTGGAATTGGATACTCTTCATGTATAATCTTTTGTTTTTTCCATTTTTGTTACAGTTTAGATTTGCATTTGACATATTTGGTTTTTACACAGATGACTTTCATGATTCCATTCTTAGAATGTCTGCACATTTTTGTGATTTCTTCATTTGGCAAGCTGTAGTGTAAATCAAATGTGACTACGGATTCCGTGCTTTTTTGTTTGTTTTTTGTTTTTGGTATGTGTGGACTATTTGTATGTAACTCAAGTAAATGTGTTTCAGAAGTTTTTTGTTTTTGCAGTACAGCTTATTCTTATACCTGGTGTTTGTGCGTGTATGTTATGATACATTTCTGCTAATGCCCTTTTCATCTTGTTACCTGTTCTGTGGATTTATTTTGATGTAGCATTATCTGATTATGGGTCAGTCTTTGTGTTTTTTGTTTGCATTTAATTTTGTTTTTTGAGTGATATACATATAGATATTTACATAAATGTGTGTGTGTGTGTGTGTGTTTACACATACTGATACTTATAAGTTATATGTATATATATATATGTATATATACACACATACATACATACATATATGCATATGTACACTTATAACACATACACCCACACAGATATTTACATACATAACACATTATCTTTCATGTTGTATGACAGCTTATGAGAAAGTGTGTGTTTATGCAAGAAAAAAAAAATTACAACTTTTTCAAAAAAGGTTGCTTGTTAGGGTAAATAATTGAAAAGATACACTGTCCTTACTACCAGCAGAATTTTTAAATCAAAATTGCAAGATGAAATTTTCAGAAGAGCAAGTTATAAACCAATTCAGTCTGTGAATCTTTTTTACCCCTCAGAACAGCTTAATTAGTAATTAATCTGTAAACTCTTAGTCTTGATAAAGATTCAATTTCTAAGTTACCAGGAAACTTGAGAGGTCTTTTCAGTGAAATATTAAATTTTCATTTCTGTTTTTTAAGGGTATTTATACTACCATCACAGGCTCTCAATTTTTTTAAAATTTTAGTTAATGAATATGAATATACTTACATATATCTATACACACAGATATATGATATATAATAATACACACACATATTATTTATAATTAAAAACATATATAAACCAAGAGTAAATAGATAATAAAAAATAAAAATGCACAGGTTGACAACTTCTTGTTTAAAGGCGGTTTTTCATGACAAACTGTAATTAATTGATTGTTAGTTAAAGATTGATCCTAATGGTATTGAATAACTGTTGTAATTTATCATGATAATTATCTTGAGGCTTTACTCAACAATTTTCAAGTCAAAAATTTGATGATTTTGGAAACTAAAGATTTTAGGAATCTCAGTTGATCTTCGCTTCAGCCAGTTAAGGCAATTAATGAATGAATTGTTAATTAATGCATGGACTCAGAGATTCATGAAGATCTTAATCATCTTGGCTAAACAAAGACCTTTCTACTGATATTTGATTTTTTTCAATCGGTTCAGTCGTTCCAAAGTTATGGTGCTTTTTGTGATGAAACGGCTCACACGCGGTCAGTTTTTGCTATGTAACCCAATGAAGGAAAACGTCGAAAATTTGATTATTCAAAAAATCGTAACTTTCGTCACAGACAATCAACCGAAGAACTTTTAATACCATTTTAAAGTTGTTGTTTTTTTTGTGTGTGTGCTCTTTTCAATGATGGTAATTGCATATTTAATAAAAAATATTTGAAATTTTTTGTAACATACCTAACTGAGAAGAGACAGACAGAGACCAAGACCAAGACAGAGGCAGAGACTAGAGAGAGAGAGAACAGTCAGAGAAATATCTAAATAATTTTCACTTGAAATAATAAAATCTACTTGAGATGAATGTTCTGACATGAGTATCTGACGGCCTCGGAAGAGGACGAATCAGTTGATTGCATTTTTAAAAACAAAACACTGAAAGAGTTGCTTCCCCTGAAACGATATAAAACATAAGAAAGAACTTATCACTGTCGTTCTTTATGTCTTTAGTTCAAACAAAAAACATGAAAACGTGCACCTATAATAATTGTGCATAGTCCTACCAAAATATTTTGTTCACTTGAGAGTACTGGTTTTACTTCCATTATTTTTAGAGTGACATTTAATTGGCCCAGTGCAAATGCACAAACGAACTACACTACTCAGCGGAGCGTGATAAGTAAAGGTATGATTATGTTGGAGAAACGTCTCTCCAAGTGCAGGTTGGGAACAGTATGGATTTCCTCTGTAACGTGGGTCAGATAGTTCACATTATCTGACCCAAAACAAAAGTGGATAAATTAGTATAATATGACACATCTTCAATGATTCATTCAATCAGGAGTAGTGTCAAGGTTGGTGTAGATGAACGTTTGTTTGTTTACTTGCAGTTAATGCAAATTCTCATTGCCGGTAGTGTTGGAGCATTATGGGGACACTAGACACACTTTTTTTTTTTTGAAACATGAAAATTTTGGCTAAGGAGCATATGTAACACTACGGTTAAAGCTCGGAGATCAAGCCAGAAAATTCCATCCCTGAGCAGACATTTAGAAGACAAATGTTAATGTAAGAGAGACAGACAGAGACTAGAGAGAGAGAGAGAGAGAGAGAGAGAAACAGTCAGAGAAATATCTAAATCATTTTCACTTGAAATAATAAAAATCTAGTCGAGAGAGACTACTGGTTTTACTGCCAGTATTTTTAGAGTGAGCATTAATTGGCCCACTGCAAATGCACACAAAACGAACTACACTACTCGACGGCGCGGAAATAACCGAAGCGTTGTGTAGGTTTGTAAAACGTCTCTCCAATATGAAAAAGCAGCAACCGTTGAATGATCTGTAAAGTAGGTCAGATAATTCGCTAAAGGAAAAGTGGATAAATTTGTTATAATATGACATCATCAACGATAGTCATCAGGGATACATAGTAGCCTTTCATATGAACTAAATGATGTGGAGCAGTCGTTTTCATCACTGTATGGGATGGAGAGAAGGAAATGGCATGGTTGTACTGAGAAGAACAGTGACTTGTATGCTGCATGTATTTAGCAAAAAATTATTGGGAGTGATGGACAGCAAAATGATGTCAAGAGAAGCCTTCCTGTCAAGTGTGTACACTTTAAGGGGACTGGGGTGCATCTAGGTAGTAACACTTGGAATTGGATACTCTTCATGTATAATCTTTTGTTTTTTCCATTTTTGTTACAGTTTAGATTTGCATTTGACATATTTGGTTTTTACACAGATGACTTTCATGATTCCATTCTTAGAATGTCTGCACATTTTTGTGATTTCTTCATTTGGCAAGCTGTAGTGTAAATCAAATGTGACTACGGATTCCGTGCTTTTTTGTTTGTTTTTTGTTTTTGGTATGTGTGGACTATTTGTATGTAACTCAAGTAAATGTGTTTCAGAAGTTTTTTGTTTTTGCAGTACAGCTTATTCTTATACCTGGTGTTTTGTGCGTGTATGTTATGATACATTTCTGCTAATGCCCTTTTCATCTTGTTACCTGTTCTGTGGATTTATTTTGATGTAGCATTATCTGATTATGGGTCAGTCTTTGTGTTTTTTGTTTGCATTTAATTTTGTTTTTTGAGTGATATACATATAGATATTTACATAAATGTGTGTGTGTGTGGGTGTGTGTGTGTTTTTTTTTACACATACTGATACTTATAAGTTATATGTATATATATATATGTATATATACACACATACATACATACATATATGCATATGTACACTTATAACACATACACCCACACAGATATTTACATACATAACACATTATCTTTCATGTTGTATGACAGCTTATGAGAAAGTGTGTGTTTGCAAGAAAAAAAAAATTACAACTTTTTCAAAAAAGGTTGCTTGTTAGGGTAAATAATTGAAAAGATACACTGTCCTTACTACCAGCAGAATTTTTAAATCAAAATTGCAAGATGAAATTTTCAGAAGAGCAAGTTATAAACCAATTCAGTCTGTGAATCTTTTTTACCCCTCAGAACAGCTTAATTAGTAATTAATCTGTAAACTCTTAGTCTTGATAAAGATTCAATTTCTAAGTTACCAGGAAACTTGAGAGGTCTTTTCAGTGAAATATTAAATTTTCATTTCTGTTTTTTAAGGGTATTTATACTACCATCACAGGCTCTCAATTTTTTTAAAATTTTAGTTAATGAATATGAATATACTTACATATATCTATACACACAGATATATGATATATAATAATACACACACATATTATTTATAATTAAAAACATATATAAACCAAGAGTAAATAGATAATAAAAAATAAAAATGCACAGGTTGACAACTTCTTGTTTAAAGGCGGTTTTTCATGACAAACTGTAATTAATTGATTGTTAGTTAAAGATTGATCCTAATGGTATTGAATAACTGTTGTAATTTATCATGATAATTATCTTGAGGCTTTACTCAACAATTTTCAAGTCAAAAATTTGATGATTTTGGAAACTAAAGATTTTAGGAATCTCAGTTGATCTTCGCTTCAGCCAGTTAAGGCAATTAATGAATAATTGTTAATTAATGCATGGACTCAGAGATTCATGAAGATCTTAATCATCTTGGCTAAACAAAGACCTTTCTACTGATATTTGATTTTTTTCAATCGGTTCAGTCGTTCCAAAGTTATGGTGCTTTTTGTGATGAAACGGCTCACACGCGGTCAGTTTTTGCTAAAGTACCCAATGAAGGAAAACGTCGAAAATTTGATTATTCAAAAATCGTAACTTTCGTCACAGACAATCAACCGAAGAACTTTTAATACCATTTTAAAGTTGGTTGTTTTTTTTTTGGTGTGTGTGCTCTTTTCAATGATGGTAATTGCATATTTAATAAAAAATATTTGAAATTTTTTGTAACAACCCCAACGAGAAGAGACAGACAGGGGACCAAGACCAAGACAGAGGCAGAGACTAGAGAGAGAGAGAACAGTCAGAGAAATATCTAAAATAATTTTTACTTGAAATAATAAAATCTACTTTAATGAATGTTTTGACATGATATCTGACGGCCCTCGGGGAGGAGAATCAGTTGATTGCATTTTTTTAAAAAAAAACCCGAAAGAGTTCTTCCCCCCAAACGAAATTTAAAACATAAGAAAGAACTTTTCACTGTCGTTCTTTATTCTTTAGTTCAAACAAAAAAAATAAAAC
>JAPXFY010007030.1:0-11593 GCA_030674185.1 Monoplex corrugatus | reverse complement strand
CGTTAGATTTTTTTTTTTAAAATCTTCAGATTTAAAAATAGGAGCACCAACTGGAAGAAGTTATTTCCTTTTTGGGAAATGCAAATCAGAGACAAGACTGTTTTTTAGTATATTGTAAATCATAGTGACCTGTGACGGTACTCCGAAAAGCATTTTCAAAACCCAAACGAGTTTTTGTTTTTTCTGATGCTTAAAAACGTTTATGGTAAAAGAACAGAAAATACAATTCCCCTTCGTACAAACTGTTCAGGCTCGCTTCATTTACTGCCCATGCGATTACAGAATATTTTTTAAGTGTATTTTGCAAGAAAAAATAAATGCGAACTGATTAATTAATATACTGGAGGGTTAGTACTAAACTAATAAAAATAAAATTTCCATACGTGCAATGCAACCTTGTTTTTTAAACCCAAATTTTGCAACAAACAAAGGTCAGCAAACTGACAAAAAAACGTTTTTAAAAAGTTTCGGGGGGACCCTTCACTGCAAAGTATGGACCCCCACATCAACAATTCCTTTGGGAAAACCCGAGTTGAAACGTGAATTCTTTTTGGCAAAGTCCTCGATACAGTTACACAATTTAAACACGCCCAGCTTTCTCAGCTTTGCGTTCCTGATTGTACTGAAAGGAGATCTTTTTTTTGTAACTGTGACCTTCGTTCAGTTTATTTTTGTGTGTGTGTGGGGACTTGGTCGTCGTTGTGAAGAAGCATCATAAATCCTCGAATTTTCCCTGAAGGTTTGTGGGGTCAAGCTCTGCTGTTGGCCCAAAATTTGGTGCCCTTGCTTCTAGCACCATTCCCCTATTTCGTCCTACAAAATGAGAATCTTTGGTTTTCTTTTTGTCTCTCTCTCGTCCTCTCTTGTCTGTCTCTCTTCTCTCCCTTTCTTTCTCCTTTTTCTTTGAAAATATTCCATTTTGGTTTATATTTTTTTTGTTATCTATTCCTTTCTTCTTTTTTCTCTTTGTCTCTCTCTCGTCTCTCTCTCTGTCTCTGTCTGTCTGTTGTTGTTGTCTCTCTTTCTCTTCTGTTCTCTTTCTCTCTCCCCTCTCTTTTCCTTATTTCTTTGTAAAAAAATTTATCTTTTTGGTTTATTTTCTGTGATATCTATTGCTTTCTTCTTTTTAATATGATATTTGTTTTTGTATTATATTTTATGTTTGATGTTGTGAATAAAAAATTCTAGTTGGTTTTGGGTCGAATCAGTTTTCATACCCCCAACTCTCTCAGGTCTCTGTTGTCGTTGTCTGTCTATTATCTGTCGTCTGTCTGTCTGTGTTGTCTTGCTCAAAAAAATTCTTGGAAGAGCTGGAAGCATGTACCCCTTTTAAGGTGGAACTTTTGGGGGGTTCAAATCGAAGTTGCCCCTTTTCTAGATGGATGCCTTTGACGGGTAACAGGCTCTTTAAATTGGATTTGATCTTAACCCTTTTTTTGGCTTAGTGCAAACTTGGTGGTGTCTGTCCCCTTTCCCAAAGGTGCAAAACCGTGCCCAGGGTTGTTGTAGACCCTTGGAGAGGCAGTGAGGAGAAAAAAAAATCTCACCTGGGGTTTTGTTTTTTTTTTTGTTTTGTTGTGGTTGTGGTGTGTGGTGGGGTTGTGTGTGTGTGGGTTGTGTGTTGTGTGTGTGTGTGTTTTTGGTGTGTGTTGTGTGGTGTGTGTGTTGCTTTTGTTTATGTTTTATGTGTGTTGTGTGGTTGTTTTTTTTGGGTGGGGGGGGGGGGTTGGGCGATGAAGGTGCTGGTTTCTTTTTTCCTTTTTGGTTGTTGTTGTTGTTGGTTTTTGGAAAAAAAGATCGAGGATAGTTTTTGAACACGGCGTTCACAGCCCCTCGTTTCCAGGAGGAACTCGGACTCGTCAAAAAAGCGGGCCCCTAGTGCCTGTTTTGCCCCTTACCTTGTCAGGGTTTAAAACTTTCCCGCATCGGGGGCAAAATTTCCCTGATTTGGGGTTTGTCAAAAAAAAAAAAAAAAAACAAAAAAACGAAAGGCAAGGCACCGTGATCGGCTTAAAAAAGTTCTTTAGAACGGCGCGCAAGTTAGGGCCCCCGATTTGCCCCGGCCCCCTAGTTTCGTGGTTTTTTTTTCCCCCTTGTTTTTTTCCCTGCATGTGGAATTACGAAAGTGGGGAAATTGGCTGTATAGGCAAAAAATAGGGAGAAGATTATAAAACCCCCTTTCCCTCTTTAAAAAAAAGAGTCCCCGTTTTGTCGACGTTTTAAAGGCATCCGAACCCCAAGGCAATCAGTCCCCCAATTATGACAAAAGCCCTGTGGGGGATGGACAGGTGGGGGAGGTATTGGCAAAAGATGTTTCTTGTGAGTTCTGCTTGACCCCGAACACAGGCGTTGTGGATGATAATCGTTCATCACGGACCAAAAAAAGTGCGACTGCCCCCGCCCCAAACAAAAAAGGAACCAAAGAACAAGCAAAAACCAAAAACAAGCGCGTATTAACAAACAAGAAAACAAAGGGAAAATTTTGGCCAACGGCCTTTTTCAAGCGCGTTTCACGGTCCCAAACGACCCAAACAACACCAAACAACGGATAATAAAAAGAGGGCTAAAAAAATTCCCTGCCGCCTGTCCAGTGGGTAAAAGGGACCCGATGGACCTGAGAAAAATGTGGTGTTCATTATCCCATTGACATGCTTAGGCCCTTATACACGAGGAAGTTACTCAAAGTGGAATTCGAGCACTAGTGGCAAAAAATAGGGAGAAAAATTTTACACCCCCCTTTACTCTTTAATAAAAAGGTCCCCGTTTTAGTATAGGCATACAAGGCATGCAGGAACCACAAGGAAATCAGTCACCAACTTTGACAAGGCCCCGAAAGGGGGGTTGTGGGATGATGTCGTTCATCAAAACCTGAGACAGATGCGGTGTTTATATATCCCATAGGATAGAACACCCTTTTCAGGACGCATATCTTCCCCAAACGGGGGAAAGAGGAATGTGTTGTGTGTGTGTGTGTGTGTGTGGTGGTTGTGTGTGGTGTGTGTGTGTGTGTGGGGTTGTGTGTGTTTGTGTGTGTTGTGGTGTGTGTGTGTGGGTGTGTGTATGTGTGTGTTGTGTGTGTGTGTGGTGGTTTCGTTCTTTGATTTAAAGTCTTTTCACTTGGTGATATTGACGAAAATACACAGGGTGGAGGAAAAGGGTTTATCTCTTCACTATCCCCGACAATTTATAACTTTGCTACGAGGGACGTTATAGTTATGACCAGAAACTTGAACTCATCCCCTCATGGAAGAGAGACGAAGAAGACAGACAAAAAAGCGACAGACGGGCAGACGACAGACAGGGCAGACATAATACGCATTGGGCGAGAGAGAGAGGAGAGAGTGTGTGTGTGTGTGTGTGTTTTTGTGTGTTTTGTGGTTGTGGGGTGTGTATGTGTGTGTGTGTGTGTGTTTTCTTTTTTTATGTTTTTGTGTGTGTGTGTGTTTTTTTGGGGGGTTTATTTTGTGTTTTTGGAGCAGGTTCCAACATCAGTTTTTAAGGCCCAATTTTTTGAAAACCCTTTCGTTTTTAAAGAACGTGAAAAAGAAACAACAAAAAACCCCAGGGGAGACAGACAGACAGACAGAAGGGGCGAAGACAGACGAGAGGCGTGAGAGGTTCTTAAGACTGATTCGACCAACACCCTTGAATGTTTTTTACAATATCAAAATTTAAAAAAACCCAAAAAACCTTCATCCTTCCCCCCCCTCCTTCCCTGTGTGTGTGTGTGTGGGTGGGGTGTGTGTGGTGTGTGTGGGTGGGGTGTGTGGTTGTGTGTTTTGGTGTGTGTGTGTTAATTTAAAGGAACTCCTAAATTATGTACATGGCGTTGTTGGCATCTGTCGTTGTAATCGAAATGTATTTAAACAAAAAAAGAAAAGAAAAAAGATGTAAACCTTTGGTGCGGTCAAGTCAAAACCCACTGGACAAAGTGGTAGACCAGAATGGGGTATACAAGTTTTTAGCGTTAGGAGTTGGTTTTTTATCAATTTGATATAGCTGCCGTGAGTGAGACCAGATCTGCAGATGAAATCCAGTTATAGCAAGCTGGACAGGCTACATACATAATTATGGACATGTCATACATACGCACACACTATATCTGTCTCTATCTATATATATATCAATTTCTCTCTCTGAGTCTCTCTCTCTCTCTCTCTCTCACACACACACACACAACACACACACACACACACACACAAACACACTCTCTCTCTCTCTCTGTCTATGTCTCTGTCTGTCTGTCTGTCTGTCTTTCGCTTCATGAGGGGATGAGTTTCAAGTTTTTTGGTCATGAAGTCCCTCGTAACTATGTTATAAATTGTCGGGGATAGTGGAAGAGATATTTATCCTCTTCCCTCCACCCCGCGAACTTCTCTCTCTCTCTCTTTCTCTCTTTTTCTCTTTCTTTCTCTCTCTCTTTCTCTCTTTCGCTCTTTCTCTCTTTATTTCTCTCTTTATCTCTCATTCTCTTTCTTTCTCTCTTTCTCTCTCTCTTTCTCTCATTTCTCTCTTTCTCTCTTTCTTTCTCTCTTTTCTCTCTTCTCTCTCTTCTCTCTCTCTCTTTCTCTTTCTCTCTCTGTCTGTCTCTCTCTTTCTCTCACTCTCATGAGGGGATGAGTTGAAGTTTCTGGTCATTATCTCAGGAACGTCCCTCGTAACTATGTTACAAATTGTCGGGGATAGTGCAAGAGATTTATATCCTCTTCCCTCCACCCCGCGTACTTCTCTCTTCTCTCTCTCTCTCTTTCTCTTTCTCTCTTTTTTTTCTTTCTCTCTTTCTCTCTCTTTCTTTCTCTCTTTCTTTCTCTCTCTTTCTCTCTATCATCTTTCTCTCTTTTCTTTTCTCTCTTTCTCTCTTTCTCTCTTTCATCTTTTTCTCTTTCTTTCTCTCTCTCTTTCTCTCTCTCATTCTCTCTTTCTTTCTCTTTCTTTCTCTCTTTTCTCTCTTTCTTTCTCTCTTTCTTCTCTCTCTCTCTCTCTCTTTCTCTCTCTCTTTCTCTCTCTGTGTCTGTCTGTCTGTCTGTCTGTCTCTCTCTCTCTCTCTCTCTTTCTCTCTCATGAGGGGATGAGTTGAAGTTTCTGGTCATAATCTCATGAACGTCCTCGTAACTATGTTATAAATTGTCGGGGATAGTGGAAGAGATATCCTCTTCCCTCCACCCGTGTACTTCTGTCTCTGTCTGTCTGTCTCTCTTTTTCTATCTCTCTGTCTCTGTCTCCCTCCTCCCTCCCTCCCTCCCTCTCTCTCTCTTCCTTCCTTCCCTCCCTCCCTCCTTACATGCTGTCTCTGGGATTGGTGCAGTGAGAACCTCAGGCGTACATTAAACAACGTGGGCCACCCCAGTCATGGGCACACAGCGAGCCCCAGGATGAAAGGCAAACAAAACGCAAGGCTAGTTTCATGGTGAACCTGCCAAGTACATAGTTCCACACGGTATTGCGGGTGCACAAAATTACTTTGCCCACAGGGTGCATTCGGATCAACGACTTCCGCGATCACAGACCAAAAAGAAAAATCAAGCATCTGAGCTAGGGGCCTGCGCTTTCCAAAAACAAAACAAACAAAGCAAAACAAACAAACAAACAAACAAACAACAAACAAACAAACAAACAAACAAGCAAACAAACAGAAACAAACAGACAAACAAAAAAACAAACAAGCAAACAAAAACGCACACTCGCACACAAAACAACAACAACAAAAAGAAGCAAGCAAAGAAAGAAAGAAAGAAAGAAAAAACAAAAACACACTCGCACACAAAAAACAACAACACAAACAAACAAACAAACAAACAAACAAACAAACAAACAAACAAACAAAAATAGTTTCGGAATTAGCAAAATACTGGTAAGAGAAAAAGTGTAATAATATGCTCTCTATAATTTTCCATTGTTTTTATTCTTTCTCCCCATTTATAGCCGTGTGCGTGTGTGTGTGGTGTGTGTGTGTGTGTGTGTGTTGTGTGTGTGTGTGTGTGTGTGTGGTGTGTGCGTGCGTGCGTGCGTGAGTGCGTGTGTGTGCGTGCGTGCGTGTGTGTCTGTTTTAGCGCTTAGATTTGATTTTTATCAAGATTTTGCGCTATATAAATAAAATATTGTTGTTGTATTGTAAAGAATCAATAAAGAGTTATGTAAGTGTGGTTTGATCATGTTTTTTTGTTCGTTTGTTTGATGTTTGTTATCTTATTTTTCCTGCACTGCTGGTGTGTCTTTGTTGTTTCTCTTTACTGAAAAAAATCATGACATCTTAATTAACAAGTTTCCTTTAGAAAATGTTATGGATTTCAGATATCTCGACTCTTTAAAAACTGATAGGGAAACCCTGCTCCATAACAGCAAAATAAACTTGGAATGGCAAAGCAAAAAATGGTCCAACCAACAACGTCGGGAAAAGACAGAGGCTTTTCCAAATGGTTTGAAAGTTAGACTTTTAAAATGTTTGATCTGGCCAGTCATAATTTAGGGCTGCGTAAGCCTGGACTCTTGAGAAAACTGATTGCAGAAGAATGAGGCAGCAGAGATGTGGTTTTTATGGGCGATTACTACGTGTTTAAATGGATAGACAGAAGAACTAATGGAAGTGACTTGAAGAACTTGACACCACCAAGAAAACTACTAGCAGACATCAACAAGAGAAGCCCAAAAAACACATTGGCCATGTGTCACGCAACAAGAACACAGACCTCATGGCAACCATCTTTCAAGGAAAAACAAGGGGCAAGGAGGAAAAAAGGCAGACCTCCAGTCTCATACATCGAGAAACATAACCAACATCAGTGCCTAAAATTCAAGAAATTTGGGTTCCACAAAAGTCAAAGACAGGCGGCCTGGAGGAGATGGGGTGTCCAGATGAGCAGCGGCCAACCCCGGGAACCCGGTGATGTGATGTCGACAGGTGAGACAGGTGAGTGTGTCTTTACCCCCCACGCCCCGCCATTTCACAAAACCCCTAACCCACTGCTACTGAGACCACTATGAGAGCAGGACGCTAAAGGCCATAAGGATCTGAGACAGTTTTTCACAATATCATAATAAATGAGAATGGAGATATAAAGATGGTTCTGCAAAGTTCAGATTTGGATTGAGACTGCATGACAGTGCTGTATTCCATCTTTAATTTCATACTACATCCTGCCTCGAAAGATACAGGCACCTGCAGAGTTGGTCAGAAAAATTTGAGCAATACATTCAGCGGCATTTCCATGAAAGAGACTCGATTATGCAGTTTCAACCTTCATGACGAGCTCATAGCACACCAACTATTGGTTGGAGCCAGACAGGGGCTGAAAATTCCCATAAGTTTCTTTTTTTTTTTTTTTTTTTTTTTTTGGAGTGGTGGGAATTGAGATGTCTGCTGGTTGTAGAAAAACGTAAACATCCCTATCAACAACACTGAACAAAACTGGAACAACAACAAAATGAAACACATTTATCTTTCGAGAGAGGGATCACGTGGAAAAGAAATCTTGACATGAATGTAGTAAAGTAGCGCTTGTATTTGCGTGAAGCAAGCGAATCGACTGGGAGAAGTTTCTGTTGTACATCTCGTGATTGTCTCCCACGTGTTGCATATTATGGGATATGGAAGAGAGATCACTTTCCCCCATTCCTTTTCCCTTTTCTCTTTCTCTCTCGTGACTGTCTGGTCTGTGTGTCTGTCTGTCAGTTTTTCATCTGTCTGTCTCTCTGTCCCTCTCCGTCTGTCATCTGTCCTCTGTCTGTCTCTCTCTGTGACTGTCTGTCTGTTTATCTATCTGTCTGTCTCTCTGTTCCTCTCTGTCTGTCAGTCTGTCTCTGTCTGTCTCTCTCTGTGACTGTCTATCTGTCTGTCTGTTTATCTATCTGTCTGTCTTTCTTTTCCCTCTCTGTCTGTCTGTCTGTCTCTCAATTGTATTCTGATAATTTTTTCACTCACATTCAAACCCCCACGCACGCACAAGCACACACATACACACACACATATGCATACCCGTGACTGTCTGTCCTGTGTCTCTGTTTATTTATCTATATGTCTGTCTCTGTCTGTCTGTCTGTCTCTCTCTCTCTCAAATCAAACATTTGATTGTAAATTCTGATCAGTTCACACCCACACTCACGCACGCACATGTACACACATATGCATGCACATACTCACGCATATACGCAAAATACATCTTCAAATATGCATAATTATTCACTTTTATGTATTAATGGTGAAATCCTTACATTTTTCTCTTGTGTCATCGTTTTTGTTTGCTTTTTTAAAATCTAAAAATTCTTTGAACAGTTTTTTTTCTTAAATTTCAGGGAGTCAAAAACGTCAAGTTCTACTTGAGGAAAATACGGGTAACTGAGCTCGCCCCCCAAAGAGCAGTATAACTCAGAACCAATGCTAATCAGAAGTCTGTTTCTTTCGCGCTAGCACACGTCGCACGCAAGTGGCGAGGAAGCGAGGGGAGAGAGAGGGAGAGAGAGAGAGAGAGAGAGAAGAGAGGGAGAGAGGGAAGAGAGAGAGAGAGGGGAGAGAGAGAGAAGGGGAGAGAGAGCGACAGCGAGAGAGAGAGAGAGAGAGAGGAGAGAGAGAGCGGGAGAGAGAGAGAGGGGAAGAGAGAGAGGCGAGAGAGAGAGAGAAGAGAGAGAGAGAGAGAGAGAGAGAGAGAGAGAGAGGAGAGAGAGAGAGAGAGAGAGCTAGCTAGCTTTTGAAACGACGCGAAAACCGAAGTAGATTCCAGCCAATGTGCTATGCTTATTTCACAATAGAAGACAGAGTCGTTCTTCAAACACAAAGTCGACGTGCATTGGTAACAACCGCCTCTATTTCCCGCTGGAAAGATCTTTCCAGTATCACCTAGCGTTACCTAGCGAGTAAGTAGCCACACTTGCTGCTAAGTGGAAAAAAAAAGCTCCTACCAGACGTTGCATCCAGGACAGAGACAGTTTTTGGTTTCAAAATACTGTTTTGCTAAAATGTATGTTTATAAATATAAATTAGATGGTAATTTACATAACATTTCAGTTTTCAAAAGAGGGCTGGAATATAGATCATACGAAATTGAAGAATACAGTGTAAAAATCAAAAGTAACTATTTCAAATTTCCGAATATTGGTTATTTTATTCTTCAGTTATTGATTACTCCATTGCAGATTAATGAATAATGACTTTTCATTGCAGTAACCCTTTGATTCCCGCACCCTATCCACCAACTGTATAACTTAACCCTTTGACTCCCTCACGCTATTCACCAGCTTCCTGCAGGAAGCTGGTGGCTAGGGCGAGGTGGTCAAAGGATTAAGTTTTTGCTTTTATAGCATGGTTGACAATGCATGACGCTGGTGGACAGGGTGCGGGAGTCAAAGGGTTAAAATGTCGAATTTTTCAGCGGCAATTATGAGGTCATCATCATTAACATCATCAGGTGCCCTGCCGCATGCGTTGGCGACCATGGACTTCCAACCATCTCTATCTCTCGTTGCCCCTAGCATCTCCCTCACCCTCCTCATCCCCAGCCACTCCGCAGTCCGTCCAGCATTCTCTCCCTGGGTCTACCTGGTGCTCTCTTTCCCTCCAGCTTCCCGTGTGACCAGTAGCTCCAAATCCTCCTTCCTCATAAAATGGCTATAAATGTTGCTTGTCTTTTCCTAATCTTCCTTATGAGTGACCTACTTGTGCTGCCATCCATCAAGACTGTCTCGTTTGTTTTCTTTGCTGTCATGGAACTGTCAACATTCTTCTTAGAAACCACATCTCGCTGCCTCAATCTTGCTCTGGCTTTGCTTGCTGACTGTCCACGCCTCGCATCCGTAAGGTTTCTATTATTTTGTACTGTATGCCTATTACTGACAGATCTGGCCTGTTATATTGTAGACTGTGGAAGTGTTGCAAGCTGACCAGTTGCTGTAATGTTTTGCCCCTTTCGTACATTTCATTCCGTATCTCACTGTTCCTTGTGTTGTCGATTTGGGTCTTTCCTTGAATTGAAGTGTGTTTGATGTGATATTGTAAACGACATTGTACATTGTAAAAAAGAAAATAAAAAGAAGTTTAAGAGAGGAGAACAAGAGAGAGAAAGAGAGAGAGAGAGAGAGAGAGAGAGAGAGATAGATAAAGACAAAGAGAGAGACAGAGGGAGGGAGAGAGGAGACGAAGAGTGACAGAGAGAGAGAGAGAAAGAGAGAGAGAGAACAAGAGAGAAGAGAGAGAGAGAGAGATAGAGACAAAGAGAGAGACAGAGGGATGGAGAGAGAGGAAGAGTGACAGAGAGAGACAGAAGAGAGGAGAGGGAGGGAGAGAGAGAGGAAGAGTGACAGAGAGAGAGATAGAGACAAAGAGAGAGACAGAGGGAGGGGGAGAGAGAGGAAGAGTGACAGAGAGAGAGAGAACAAAAGAGAGAGGGGGATAGAGACAAAAGAGAGATAGAGGGAGGGAGGAGAGAGAGGAAGAGTGATAGAGAGAGCGAGAGAGAGAGAGAGAGAGAGAGGAAGTAGAAGGGAAAAAGAAAGAAAGAAAGAGAGAGAGAGAGAACGAGAGAGAGATAGAGACACAGAGAGAGACAGAGGGAGGGAGAGAAAGAGAGAGAGAGAGGAAGAAGACGAAGAAAAAGAAGAAGAAGAAAAAAGAAGAAGAAGAAAGAAGAAGAAGAAGAAGAAGAAGAAGAAGAAAAAGAAGAAAGAAGAAGAAAGAAAGAAAAAAAAGAAAGAAAAGAAAGAAAGAAAAGAAAAAGGAAAGAAAAAAAAAGAAAAGAAAGAAAGAAATGAAAGAAAGAAAGAAAAAAGGAAAAAACTCCTACCGAGGGATAATATCTCGCGAAAACTTCGCTTTCCCAGCATGTAGGCAACGTTTCTCTGGCGTAACACAAAACCGTCACCCTACGTAGTGACCCTACAAACCACACACAACCCTGACAGCCTGCTGCTGCAAAATCACGTCGTCCGCAGGGGGATTGAAAACGTACAGCTTTCTCTTTATTCAGCTCGGCACATTCATTGATTCAGCCACTGTTAATAATGGGCCTTGGCATGATTCTTTGAGGGGTGAATTTTCCCCTTTATAACGTGCATGCAATAGCAGTGCGTCATTCATAGCCGACGTCCTGAGTATGCTTGTTAATGATGAAATATTCCCCCCTCCCCAAAACTCGTCGTATCCTTATTTTTTATTCCAGGCCATGTTTATCGATTATATCCCTTTACCCAGTCTTTCCGGCTACGTGGACTTGCTCAGGTGTTTTCTTCAGCGTCGCGCTAAAAAAAATTGCAAAACGGATACACGGCGGGGAAGTAAACACCTCAACTGATGCGTTGGTTTCAGGGGTTTTTTCGTTTTTTTTTTTTTACAAGAGGGAGTCATCGCACTCGGACAATTCCATATTGGGCCCCCCCAAATCTGCCAACAAACCTGGCAGACTCCCTAAGCCGCGCAAAACCCTATGCACTGGGAAGGGCTTGAAATTGGGGAGGAGGGGGAAAGGGACTTTTTTGAAACACTAAGCTGACCCACCAGAAGAGGAAACGTTAAAAATGGGAAGCCAACAGGGGCCCGTGGACCCTAGAAAAACTAAGCGACACCACCAGAATAGGAAAAATTAAGATGGGGGAGCCAACAGGCCAGTGG
>JAPXFY010007029.1:0-11593 GCA_030674185.1 Monoplex corrugatus | reverse complement strand
CATCAGACTCAGAAGAAGACCTCTGTGACTCTGCATAGATGGAATAACAGACACATTCTACATCTACAATATGACCCTACGCCAGGTGTCCTATCTAGCTGCCGATGACAGCATCATCTCCCCGCCACACCTCCCTATACAGGCGGTCAGATAGGATACAAGTACAGTAAGCACAGTCTGTTCTTACTCAATAGTATTTCTTTGAACCCCATATGCTTTAAACTGATTTTAATACCATAAAAGCAACCAATGTTTAAACATTCAACTGGATCTTATGAAACAAACCAGCTCCTTGGAAATGTTTACGATGTTTGAAAACAAAAGGTGTCGCATGCACTCGTGACGTCGGATGCACAAATGTATGTATGTATGTATGTATGTATGTATGTATGTATGTATGTATGTATGTATGTATGTATGTATGTATGTATGTATGTATGTATGTATGTATGTATGTATGTATGTATGTATGTATGTATGTATGTATGTATGTGTGTATGTATGTAAGTTTGTATGTATGTATGTATGTATGTATGTATGTATGTATGTATGTATTTATGTGTGTATGTATGTAAGTTTGTATGTATGTATGTATGTATGTATGTATGTATGTATGTATGTATGTATGTGTGTATGTATTTATATATACATGCATACACACACACGCAAATATGTATATATTTGGTGCAAAAGTAGGTATACAGTAAGTATCAAATCATTATTATAACGCTTAATTCCGCTCTCGATTAGAGGAGTGTGTGAATACCGACGGCAAGCAGTTTGAGTATCTGAGGGATTAAGGATGTGCTTGTTATTGCATGTATATGCAATATTCATTTGTTTGTATAATAAATGCAATAGGTATTGTAATAATAATAATAATAATTACAATATTTATATAGCGCAAAATCTTGATAAAATCAAATCTAAGAGCTGAAGCAGACACACACGCAAGCACGCACGCACGCACGCACGCACACACACGCACGCACATACACAGACACACACACACACACACACACACACACACACCCACACACACGCATGGCTATAAATGGGGAGAAAGAATAAAAGCAATAAAAGCAAGAATAAAAGCAATGGAAAATTATAGAGAGCATAGCATACAATTATATATTATAACCATGTGATTCCCTCCGAGCGGAGACAGGCTGCAGAGGGGGGGGGGGGGGGGGGGTTGAGTGAGGTTAGGATTTTATGCGGAGGAGAAAAGGTGAGTTTTGAGAGCGGACTTGAAGGAGACAAAAGTAGGTTGCTGACGGACTGAGAGAGGAAGTTTGTTCCAGGAGAGTGGACCAGAAACAGAGAAGGCTCGTGGACCATAGGTATTGAGCTTAGTGCGTGGAAAGCGAAAAGTCAGAGGATCAGAGGCAGAGCGGAGGGTACGTGAGGGAACATAGATCTCAAGTAGGCTTGACAGGTAATCGGGGGCTGCGTTATTGAGGCTTTTGTAGCACATGGTGTCTAGTTTGTACTGTATGCGCTTTGATACAGGGAGCCAGTGAAGTTGTGCCAGGAGAGGAGATATGTGGTCAGCTTTTTTCTTTTTGAGTACAAGGCGTACAGCAATGTTTTGAATGCGCTGTAGGATGTGAATGGTGGAGGCAGGAAGACCAGACAGGAGTGAATTGCAATAGTCAATGCGAGACATTATGAAGGAGAGAACGAGTTTTGCAGTTGTTTCGACAGAGAGATACTTCCTGATCAGCCTTATACGATGGAGATGATAGTAGCAGGATCTGGCAGTTTGAGAAACAAAGTTGTTCATGGAGAGGGTAGAGTCAATGCAGACACCAAGGTTTTTAGCTGAATCAGAAATTGGGACTGATGTGTTACATAATGGGAGAGAAAGAGGAGGCAGCTGAGAAAGTTTCTGACGGGTGCCAATGAGGATAGCTTCTGTTTTGTCGTCATTAAGCTGAAGTCTATTGTGTGTCATCCAGTTCTTAATGTCCGAGTAACACTCAGTGGTGCGAGTCAACAGGCGCTGTATATTATCAGGTGAGTCACTGTCTTGAAGTTGGGTGTCATCAGCATAGAAGTGGTGTTTTATAGAATGGGAGTTGATGATGGTGGACAGGGGGGAGGTGTAAAGAGTGAAAAGAACAGGGCCAAGGACAGATCCTTGTGGAACACCACAGGTCAGGTATGCAGGTTGAGAGTAAGTGCCATTGATGAGAACGGTTTGTTTTCTGTTTGATAGGTATGAAGTGAACCAAGACAGAGCAATGTCAGAGATGCCAAAAGTGTTTTCTTTTTTCATTACTGTATACCTACTTTTGCACCCCTCTGTGAGTGTGTGTGTGTGTGTGTGTGTGTGTGTTTCTCTCTCTGTGTGTGTGTGTGTGTGTGTGTGTGTGTGTGTGTGTGTGTGTGTGTGTGTGTGTGTGTGTGTGTGTGTGTGTGTGTGTGTATGTGTGTGTGTGTGTGTGTGTGTGTGTGTGTGTTCGTTCGTTGCTTGATTTAACGTCTTTTCACTATGAGTGATATTAGACGAGTGTGTGTGTGTGTGTGTGTGTGTGTGTGTGTGTGTGTGTGTGTGTGTGTGTGTGTGTGTGTGTGTGTGTGTGTGTGTGTGTGTGTGTGTGTGTGTGTGTGTGTATGTGTGTGTGTGTGTGTGTGTGTGTGTCTGTGTCTGTGTCTCTGTGTGTGTCTGTGTGTGTAACATACATACAAACATACGATTTGTCAGACGGAAATGTTGCACTAACACGATGGGTCAGACCTACGTGACAACAACGCGCTCAAACGCTCAACATTATACATGAGTTGTTTCCCCTCCCACAGCAACTACAACATTAAAACAAAAGTCTTGTCGCACCAACAATGAAAGTGAAATGTGAAACAAATGTGACGTCAGGACATCGGGTGTGAGGTGAGGATAGTGATGAGAGTGGTGGTGGGGGTGTCACTGTATGACGTCAGTTGAGAGTGGTGTGGGTGTGTCACTGTGTGACGTCAGTTGAGAGTGGTGGTGGGTGTGTCACTTTGTGACGTCAGTTGAGAGTGGTGGTGGGTGTGTCACTGTGTGATGTCAGTTGAGAGTGGTGGTGGGTGTGTCACTGTGTGACGTCAGTTGAGAGTGGTGATGGGTGTGTCACTGTGTGATGTCAGTTGAGAGTGGTGGTGGGTGTGTCACTGTGTGATGTCAGTTGAGAGTGGTGGTGGGTGTGTCACTGTGTGATGTCAGTTGAGAGTGGTGGTGGGTGTGTCAATCCGTTCACTGTTTGACGTCAGTTGAGAGTGGTAGTGGATGTGTCATTCCGTTCACTGTGTGACGTCAGTTGAGAGTGGTGGTGGGTGTGTCACACCGGTCACTGTGTGACGTCAGTTGAGAGTGGTAGTGGATGTGTCACTCCGTTCACTGTGTGACGTCAGTTGAGAGTGGTGGTGGGTGTGTCACACCGGTCACTGTATGACGTCAGTTGAGAGTGGTGGTGGGTGTGTCACTCCGTTCACTGTGTGACGTCAGTTGAGAGTGGTGGTGGGTGTTGTCACTCCGTTCACTGTGTGACGTCAGTTGAGAGTGGTGGTGGGTGTGTCACTCCGTTCACTGTGTGACGTCAGTTGAGAATGGTGGTGGGTGTGTCACTCCAGCCACTGTGTGACGTCAGTTGAGAGTGGTGGTGGGTGTGTCACTCCGTTCACTGTGACGTTAGTTGAGAGTGGTGGTGGGTGTGTCACTGTGTGACGTCAGTTGAGAGTGGTAGTGGGTGTGTCACTCCGTTCACTGTGACATCAGTTGAGAGTGGTGGTGGGTGTGTCACTCCGTTCACTGTGTGATGTCAGTTGAAAATGGTGGTGGGTGTGTCACTGTGTGACGTCAGTTGAGAGTGGTTGTGGGTGTGTCACTCCGTTCACTGTGACGTTAGTTGAGAGTGGTGGTGGGTGTGTCACTGTGTGATGTCAGTTGAGAGTGGTGGTGGGTGTGTCACTGTGTGACGTCAGTTGAGAGTGGTGGTGCGTGTGTCACTCTGGTCACTGTGTGACGTCAGTTGAGAGTGGTGGTGGGTGTG
Source organism: Monoplex corrugatus (assembly GCA_030674185.1). Lineage (NCBI taxonomy): Eukaryota > Metazoa > Mollusca > Gastropoda > Littorinimorpha > Ranellidae > Monoplex > Monoplex corrugatus. The sequence goes on along the minus strand of JAPXFY010007029.1, from coordinate 7,559 downwards.
TAACTCTGTTCACTGTGACGTCAGTTGAGAGTGGTGGTGGGTGTGTCACTGCGTTCACTGTGTGACGTCAGTTGAGAGTGGTGGTGGGTGTGTCACTCCGTTCACTGTGTGATGTCAGTTGAGAGTGGTGGTGGGTGTGTCACTCCGTTCACTGTGTGATGTCAGTTGAGAGTGGTAATGGGTGTGCCACTGTGTTCACTGTGTGACGTCAGTTGAGAGTGGTAGTGGGTGTGTCACTCCGGTCACTGTGTGACGTCAGTTGAGAGTGGTAGTGGGTGTGTCACTCCGGTCACTGTGTGACGTCAGTTGAGAGTGGTGGTGGGTATGTCACTCCGTTCACTGTGTGACGTCAGTTGAGAGTGGTGGTGGGTGTGTCACTCCGGTCACTGTGTGACGTCAGTTGAGATTGGTGGTGGGTGTGTCACTCCGTTCACTGTGTGACGTCAGTTGAGAGTGGTAGTGGGTGTGTCACTGCGTTCACTGTGTGACGTCATTTGAGAGTGGTGGTGGAGGTGTAACTCCGGTCACTGTGTGACGTCAGTTGAGAGTGGTGGTGGGTGTGTCACTCCGTTCACTGTGTGACGTCAATTGAGAGTGGTAGTGGTTGTGTCACTGTGTGATGTCAGTTGAGTGTGGTAGTGAGTGTGTCATTGTGTGATGTCAGTTGATTGGTGTGGTGGGTGTGTCACTCCGGTCACTGTGTGACGTCAGTCTGAGTGCCATGTTTGTGACAGAAATGGAAAAGTCCCACAGGACAGCTCATATACAGTCTGGAGCTCTCTGCTGCCTCCCTGTGCTGGACAAACATACATGTAGCTTTGTTTTCCTTCAACTGGTCCGATCTTCACTGGCATTTTTCAAATAAGTTTTCTTTTTTTTTTTTTGTAAAATGATCACTTGGTTCGTTTGTTAGTAATTGTTTTGTGAGCTTTGGTAGCAGACGTAGTGTGTGAGTCCATGTGCTTGAGTGTATGCGTGTGTGTGTGTGTGTGTGTGTGTGTGTGTGTGTGTGTGTGTGTGTGTGTGTGTGTGTGTGTGTGTGTGTGTGTGTGTATGTGTATGTGTGTGTGTGTGTATGTGTGTGTGTGTGTGTGTGTGTGTGTGTGTGTGTATGTGTGTGTGTGTGTATGTGTGTGTGGTGTGTTGTGTGTGTGTGTGTGTGTGTGTGTGTGTGTGTGTGTGTGTATGTGTGTGTGTGTGTGTGTGTTCGTGTGCTTGAGTGTATGCATGTGTGTGTGTCCATGTGCTTGAGTGTATGCTTGAGTGTATGCATGTGTGTGTGTGTCCATGTGCTTGAGTGTATGCATGTGTGTGTGTGTGTCCATGTGCTTGAGTGTATGCATGTGTGCGTGTGTGTCCATGTGCTTGAGTGTATGCATGTGTGTGTGTGTGTGTGTGTGTGTCCATGTGCTTGAGTGTATGCATGTGTGTATATGTCCATGTGCTTGAGTGTATGCACGTGTGTGTGTGTGTGTGTGTGTGTGTGTGTGTGTGTCCATGTGCTTGAGTGTATGCGTGTGTGTGTGTGTGTGTGTGTGTGCGTGTGTGTGTGTGTGTGCGCGTACATGCGTGTATGTGTGCGTGCAAGCGTGTGTGTGCGTGTGCGTACATGTGTGTGTGAGTGCATGCATGTGTGTTTCTTTACATGATTTTGTGAGTGTGTATGTATGCACGCGTGTTTGCGGATATATATGTGTGTGTGTGTTAGTATTGTTTGTGTGTGTGTTAGTATTGTTTGTGTGTCTGTTAGTATTGTTTGTGTGTGTGTGTTAGTATTGTTTGTGTGTGTGTTAGTATTGTTTGTGTGTGTGTGTTAGTATTGTTTGTGTGTGTGTAAGTGTGTCAGTATTGTTTGTGTGTGTGTGTTAGTATTGTTTGTGTGTGTGTCAGTATTGTTTGTGTGTGTGTTAGTATTGTTTGTGTGTGTGTAAGTGTGTTAGTATTGTTTGTGTGTGTGTAAGTGTGTTAGTATTGTTTGTGTGTGTGTTAGTATTGTTTGTGTGTGTGTTAGTATTGTTTGTGTGTGTGTAAGTGTGTTAGTATTGTTTGTGTGTGTGTGTGTAAGTGTGTTAGTATTGTTTGTGTGTGTGTAAGTGTGTTAGTATTGTTTGTGTGTATGTGTGTGTAAGTGTGTTAGTATTGTTTGTGTGTGTGTGTGTGTTAGTATTGTTTGTGTGTGTGTAAGTGTGTCAGTATTGTTTGTGTGTGTGTGTGTAAGTGTGTTAGCATTGTTTGTGTGTCTGTTAGTATTGTTTGTGTGTGTGTGTTTAAGTGTGTTAGTATTGTTTGTGTGTGTGTAAGTGTGTTAGTATTGTTTGTGTGTTTGTAAGTGTGTTAGTATTGTTTGTGGGTGGGTGTGTTAGTATTGTTTGTGTGTGTGTAAGTGTGTTAGTATTGTTTGTGTGTGTGTAAGTGTGTTAGTATTGTTTGTGTATGTGTTAGTATTGTTCTCCTCCCATTCATCACTGACATCATCAACACTTCTTTTCAAACTGGAACTGTCCCAGATTCTTTCAAGTCTGCTATTGTTCACCCTCTCCTCAAGAAACACAATTTAGACCCAAATGAACTGAAAAATTACAGGCCTATCTCTAATCTCTCTTTCTTGTCAAAACTCCTTGAAAAGGTCGTCCTCAACCAGCTGAACTCTCACCTGTCTGCCAACAATCTCCTCAATCCTTTCCAGTCAGCCTACCGCCAGTGCCATAGCACTGAAACTGCCCTACTACACATTCTCAACAATCTCCTCCTTGCAACTGATACTGGCAAAGTCTCTCTCCTCACACTCCTTGATCTGTCTGCAGCCTTCGATACCATTGACCATGGTATTCTCCTTTCTAGACTTCATCATACTTTTGGCATCTCTGACATTGCTCTCTCCTTTTTCACTTCGTATTTATCAAACAGAAAACAAACTGTTCTCATCAATGGCACTTACTCTCAACCTGCATACCTGACCTGTGGTGTTCCACAATGATCTGTCCTTGGCCCTGTTCTTTTCACTCTTTATACCTCCCCCCTGTCCACCATCATCAACTCCCACTCTATAAAACACCACTTCTATGCTGATGACACCCAACTTCAAGATAGTGACTCACCTGATAATATACAGCGCCTGTTGACTCGCACCACTGAGTGTTACTCGGACATTAAGAACTGGATGACACACAATAGACTTCAGCTTAATGACGACAAGACAGAAGCTATCCTCATTGGCACCCGTCAGAAACTTTCCCAGCTGCCTCCTCTTTCTCTCCCATTATGTAACACATCAGTCCCAATTTCTGATTCAGCTAAAAACCTTGGTGTCTGCATTGACTCTACCCTGTCCATGAACAACTTTGTTTCTCAAACTGCCAGATCTTGCTACTATCATCTCCATCGTATAAGGCTGATCAGGAAGTATCTCTCTGTCGAAACAACTGCAAAACTCGTTCTCTCCTTCATAATGTCTCGCATTGACTATTGCAATTCACTCCTGTCTGGTCTTCCTGCCTCCACCATTCACATCCTACAGCGCATTCAAAACAATGCTGTACGCCTTGTACTCAAAAAGAAAAAAGCTGACCACATATCTCCTCTCCTGGCACAACTTCACTGGCTCCCTGTATCAAAGCGCATACAGTACAAACTAGACACCATGTGCTACAAAAGCCTCAATAACGCAGCCCCCGATTACCTGTCAAGCCTACTTGAGATCTATGTTCCCTCACGTACCCTCCGATCTGCCTCCGATCCTCTGACTTTTCGCTTTCCACGCACTAAGCTCAATACCTATGGTCCACGAGCCTTCTCTGTTTCTGGTCCACTCTCCTGGAACAAACTTCCTCTCTCAGTCCATCAGCAACCTACTTTTGCCTCCTTCAAGTCCGCTCTCAAAACTCACCTTTTCTCCTCTGCATAAAATCCTAACTTCACTCAACCCCCCTCTGTAGCCTGTCTCCGCTCGGAGGGGAATCACTTTGTTTTAATATATAATTGTATATGATGTGCTCTCTGTGGTTTTCCATTGGTTTTATTCTTGCTTTTATTGCTTTTATTCTTTTTCCCCATTTGTGGCCATGCGTGTGTGTGTGTGTGTGTGTGTGTGTGTGTGTGTGTGTGTGTGTGTGTGTGTGTGTGTGTGTGTGTGTGTGTGTGTGTGTGTGTGTGTGTGCGTGTGTGTGCGTGCGTGCGTGCGTGTGTGCGTGTGTGTCTTTTCGGCGCTTGGATTTGATTTTGTCGAGATTTGCGCTATATAAATATTGTAATTATTATGTATGCATGTGCGTACGTATGTATGTGTGTATGTATGTATGTATGTATGTATATTGTTAGTTTTGTATGTTGTATGTATGTTGCTGTTAGTGTTGTAGTTTGTGTAGTGTGTTGTATTGTTTGTTTTGATGTTAGTTATGTTGTGGTATGTAGATATTGTGGTTGTTTGTTTATAGTTTGTGGTTGTATATGTTTAGTTGTTATGTTTGTTTTTTTGTTGTGTGTGTGTAGTGTGTTGTGTTGTTTGTGTGTGTGTGTAAGTGTGTTAGTATTGTTGTGTGTGTGTAAGTGTTTAGTATTGTTTGTGTGGTGTAAGTGTGTTATGTATTGTTTTGTGTGTGTTAGTATTGTTGTGTGTGTGTTAGTGTGTATTGTTGTGTGTGGTGTGTTGTGTTGTTTGTGTGTGTGTGTTTAGTTTTTGTTTGTGTGTGTGTGTGTATTGTTTGTGTTGTGTTGTGTTAGTTTGTTTGTGGTTTGGTGTGTAGTTGTTGTTTGTGTTGTGTGTGTGTTAGTATGTTGTGTGTGTGTTGTTAGTTGTGGTTTGTGTTGTTGTTTGTGTTTTTGTGTTGGTGTGTTTGTTTGTGTGTGTGTGTGTTGTGTTGTTGTGTATTGTGTTGTGTGTGTATGTTGTGTTGTGTGTGTATTGTTTGTGTGTGTGTAGTGGTTTGTTTGGTGTGTTTTGTTGTGTGTGTGTTAGTGTTGTTGTTGTGTTGTGTAGTGTGTTGTATGTTTGGTGTGTAAGTGTGTTGTTTGTTTGTGTGTGTGTGTGTGTGTTGTGTGTGTGTGTGTTGTTGTGTGTGTGTAGTGTGTTATTTTGTTTGGTGGTGGTGTGTGTTGTTGTTTGTGGGTGTAGTGTGTAGTATTGTTGTGTGTGTGTGTGTGTGTGTTGTGTGTGTGTGTGTGTGTGTGTGTAGTGTGTGTTTTGTATTGTTTGTTGTTTGTGTTGTTTGTTAAGGTGTAGTTGTGTTGTGTGTGTTGAGGTGTTGTTTGTTTGTGTGTGTGTTTGTGTGTGTTGTGTGTGTTGTGTTGTGTGTAGTATTGTTTGTGTGTGTGTAGTTGTTGTTGTTGTGTGTGTGTGGTGTTGTTTGTTGTGTTGGTTGTGAGTGTGTTGTTTGTTTGTGTGTGTGTGTGTGTAGTTGTTTGTTTGTTTGTGTGTGTGTGTAAGTTGTGTTGTGTATTGTTTGTTGTGTGTGTGTTAGTGTGTGTGGTATTGTTTGTGTGTGTGTGTGTAGTGTGTTGTATGTTGTTGTGTGTGTGTGTGTGTGTGATATGTTGTGTGTGTGTGATTGTGTTTGTTTGTGTGTGTGGTAGTGTGTTGTATTTGTGTTGTGTGTGTGTGGTGTGTGTTAGTATTGTTTGTGTTGTGTGTAAGTGGTTAGTATTGTTTGTGTGTGTGTGTAGTGTGTGGTTGTTTGTGTGTGTAGTGTGTTAGATTGTTTGTGTGTGTGTGTGTAAGTGTGTTTGTATTGTTTGTGTGTGTTAATGTGTGTTGTTTGTTTTGTGTGTGTGTGTGTAAGTGTGTTAGTATTGTTTGTGTGTGTGTGTAAGTGGTTAGTATTGTTGTGTGTGTGTGTAAGTGTGTTAGATTGTGTGTGTGTGGTGTAAGTGTGTTAGTATTGTTTGTGTGTGTGTAGGTGTTAGTATTGTTTGTGTGTGTGTAATGTGTTTTAGTATTGTTTGTGTGTGTGTGTAGTGTGTTGTATTGTTTTGTGTGTGTGTAAGTGTGTTAGTATTGTTTGTGTGTGTGTAAGTGTGTTAGTATTGTTTGTGTGTGTAAGTGTGTTAGTATTGTTTGTGTGTGTGTAAGTGTGTTAGTAATGTTTGTGTGTGTGTAAGTGTGTTAGTATTGTTTGTGTGTGTGTGTGTTGTATTGTTTGTGTGTGTGTGTAATGTATGTTAGTATTGTTTGTGTGTGTGTAGTGTGTTAGTATTATTTGTGTGTGTGTGTAAGTGTGTTAGTATTGTTTGTGTGTTGTAGTGTGTGTGTAAGTATTGTTTGTGTGTGTGTAAGTGTGTTAGTATTGTTTGTGTGTGTGTGTAAGTGTGTTAGTATTGTTTGTGTGTGTGTGTGTGTGTGTGTGTGTGTGTTAGTATTGTTTGTGTGTGTGTAAGTGTGTTAGTATTGTTTGTGTGTGTGTAAGTGTTAGTATTGTTTGTGTGTGTGAGTCTGTTAGTATTGTTTGTGTGTTGTAAGTGTGTTAGTTTTGTTTGTGTGTGTAAGGGTGTGTTATGTATTGTTTGTGTATTAAGTGTGTTAGTATTGTTTGTGTGTGTAAGTGTGTTAGTATTGTTTGTGTGTGTGGGGTTGTGTGTGTGTGTAAGTGTGTTAGTATTGTTTGTGTGTGTGTAATTTGTTGTAAGTATTGTTTGGGGTGTGTGTGTGTAAGTGTGTTAGTATTGTTTGTGTGTGTGTAAGTGTGTTAGTATTGTTTGTGGGGTGTAAGTGTTGTTAGTATTGTTTGTGTGTGTGTTTTAAATGTGTTAGTATTGTTTTGTGTGTGTAAGTGTGTTGTGTATTGTTTGTGTGTGTGTAAGTTGTTGTTAGTATTGTTTGTGGGTGTAAGTGTGTTATTATGTTTGTGTGTGTGTAAGTGTGTTAGTATTGTTTGTGTGTGTGTGTATGTGTGTTAGTATTGTTTGTGTGTGATTAAGTATATTAGTATTGTCTCTGTGTGTGTGAGTGTGTTAGTATTGTTTGTGTGTGTGTGTAGTGTGTTAGTATTGTTTGTTGTGTGTGTGTGTTAGTATTGTTTGTGTGTGTTAGTATTGTTTTTGTGTGTGTGTGTAAGTGTGTTGTAGTATTGTTTGTGTGTGTGTGTAAGTGTGTTAGTATTGTTTTTGTGTGTGTGTGTAAGTGTGTTAGTATTGTGTTTGTGTGTGTGTGTGTGTGTGTGTTTAATATTGTTTGTGTGTGTGTAAGTGTGTTTGTATTGTTTGTGTTGTGTGTTAGTGTGTTAGTATTGTTTGTGTGTGTAAGTGTTGTTAGTATTGTTTGTGTGTGTGTAGTGTGTTAGTATTGTTTGTGTGTGTAAGTGTGTTAGTATTGTTTGTGTGTGTGTAAGTGTGTTAGTATTGTTTGTGTGTGTGTAAGTGTGGTTAGTATTGTTTGTGTGTGTGTGTTGTGTGTGTGTGTGTGTGTGTTAGTATTATTTGTTGTGTTGTAAGGTGTGTAGGTTTGTATTGTTTGTGTGTGTGTTGTGTGTTAGTATTGTTGTGTGGTTAAGTGTGTTGTTTGTTTGTGTGTGTGGTGTGTAGTTTTTGTGTGTTGAGTGTTTGTTTGTTTGTGTGTGTTGTGTGTGTGT
>JAPXFY010007028.1:0-11594 GCA_030674185.1 Monoplex corrugatus | reverse complement strand
TGCGTGCGTGCGTGCGTGCGTGTGTGTGTGTGTGTGTGGTGTGTGTGTTGTGTGTGTGTGGTGTGTGTGTGTGTGTGTGTGTGTGTGTGTGTGTGCGTGCGTGTGTGTGTGTGCGTGCGTGCACGCTTGCCTGTCTATGGGCTCTTGCGCATCTGTCACACCGCCACTTTTTAGTTTATACTTTATTTGTTCATTCGTTTATTCAAAATGAACAACTTTCAAAATATGATATAAACGTGTACACAACATGTACTTCATTAATTAAGAGACAGCATCTTGGCGTAATGCTTAATCACTGTTTAACGCAAGAGACAGTGGACCTGCATCATTTCTTTTTAACCCCTTAACTCCCGCACCCTGCCCGCCAGCATCCTGCATTGTTAACCATGGTAGCAAAGCAAAAACTTTACCTTTTGATTCTCTCGCCCTAGAAACTGGTCTATAGGGTGAGTGAGTCAAAAGGTTAACTTTTTGCAGTTGGTGGATAAGGTGCGAGAGTCTGAGGGTTAAGTCTGTTTACAATACAGCAGCATTGTTTTTTTTATATTTTATTATCATTATCATCGTCGTCGTTGCTGTTGTTGTTTAAAGCCAAGTCGACCTCTCAGAATCATATCAGGGCTATATTCATTTCAAGGCATACATATCTAAATACACGAATGACTCTGGGAAAAAAACTGCAAATTAAATAAAGCACACAGACCATTGCATTCACGAAAACATTCTAAGGGCATGCTCTTGGCATTGGCTATTCCGCTCAATTTATCACCACGGAAGATTTTTTTTTAAAATACGAATATAAATGCAGTTATAACTAAGCAAACCCACACAATCACGTAACAGCTGGCATATGGTACCTAAAAATACCACTACGCTGTTCAAATTTCCTCTGAGCCGAATATGCAATTAATGTACATGAACTCAATTATCAATTCAGATAGAAAGTATGTAATGTTCTATGGAAAACGTGCAGGTGAATGGACCAGCAAGGTAAAACACGAAAAAGGCAGATAGATAACAGAAAGCAAAGAAGCAAGGAAGAAACACAGCGAGTAAAACGAAAGGAAGAGACGAAAGAAAGCATTACGAGAAAGAAAGAAATCAAAAAGAGTGACAGGAAAGGTAGAGATGGCAGAAAGAAATCAAAAAGAGTGACAGGAAAGGAAGAGATGGCAGAAAGAAAGAAAACAGAGTGACAGGAAAGGTAGAGATGGCAGAAAGAAATCAAAAAGAGTGACAGGAAAGGAAGAGATGGCAGAAAGAAAACAGAGTGACAGGAAAGGTAGAGATGGCAGAAAGAAATCAAAAAGAGTGACAGGAAAGGAAGAGATGGCAGAAAGAAAACAGAGTGACAGGAAAGGTAGAGATGGCAGAAAGAAATCAAAAAGAGTGACAGGAAAGGAAGAGATGGCAGAAAGAAAACAAGAGTGACAGGAAAGGTAGAGATGGCAGAAAGAAATCAAAAAGAGTGACAGGAAAGGAAGAGATGGCAGAAAGAAAACAGTGACAGGAAAGGAAGAGATGACAGAAAGAAAGAAAACAGAGTGACAGGAAAGGTAGAGATGGCAGAAAGAAATCAAAGAGTGACAGGAAAGGAAGAGATGACAGAAAGAAAGAAAACAGAGTGACAGGAAAGGTAGAGATGGCAGAAAGAAAAAAGAGTGACAGGAAAGGAAGAGATGACAGAAAGAAAGAAAACAGAGTGACAGGAAAGGAAGAGATGACAGAAAGAAAGAAAACAGAGTGACAGGAAAGGAAGAGATGACAGAAAGAAAGAAAACAGAGTGACAGGAAAGGAAGAGATGACAGAAAGAAAGAAAACAGAGTGACAGGAAAGGAAGAGATGACAGAAAGAAAGGAAACAGAGTAACAGGAAAGGAAGAGATGACAGAAAGAAAGAAAACAGAGTGACAGGAAAGGAAGAGATGACAGAAAGAAAGAAAGGAAACAAAAACAGTGACAGGAAAGGAAGAGATGGCAGAAAGAAAACAAAAAGAGTGACAGGAAAGGAAGAGATGGCAGAAAGAAAACAAAAAGAGTGTCAGGAAAGGAAGAGATGGCAGAAAGAAAACAAAAAGAGTGACAGGAAAGGAAGAGATGGCAGAAAGAAAACAAAAAGAGTGACAGAAAAGGAAGAGATGGCAGAAAGAAAGAAAACAAAAAGAGTGACAGGAAAGGAAGAGATGGCAGAAAGAAAACAAAAAGAGTGACAGAAAAGGAAGAGATGGCAGAAAGAAAGAAAACAAAAAGAGTGACAGGAAAGGAAGAGATGGCAGAAAGAAAGAAAACAAAAAGAGTGACAGGAAAGGAAGAGATGGCAAAAAGAAAGAAAGAAAACAGAGTGACAGGAAAGGAAGAGATGGCAGAAAGAAGGAAAACAAAAAGAGTGACAGGAAAGGAAGAGATGGCAGAAAGAAAACAAAAAGAGTGACAGAAAAGGAAGAGATGGCAGAAAGAAAGAAAACAAAAAGAGTGACAGGAAAGGAAGAGATGACAGAAAGAAAGAAAGAAAACAAAAAGAGTGACAGGAAAGGAAGAGATGGCAGAAAGAAAGAAAACAAAAAGAGTGACAGGAAAGGAAGAGATGACAGAAAGAAAGAAAGGAAACAGAGTGACAGGAAAGGAAGAGATGGCAGAAAGAAGGAAAACAAAAAGAGTGACAGGAAAGGAAGAGATGGCAGAAAGAAAACAAAAAGAGTGACAGAAAAGGAAGAGATGGCAGAAAGAAAGAAAACAAAAAGAGTGACAGGAAAGGAAGAGATGACAGAAAGAAAGAAAGAAAACAAAAAGAGTGACAGGAAAGGAAGAGACGGGAGAAAGAAAGGAAACAAAAAGAGTGACAGGAAAGGAAGAGATGGCAGAAAGAAAGAAAATAAAAAGAGCGACAGGAAAGGAAGAGATGGCAGAAAGAAAGAAAGGAAACAAAAAGAGCGACAGGAAAGGTAGAGATGGCAGAAAGAAAGGAAATAAAAAGAGTGACAGGAAAGGAAGAGATGGCAAAAAGAAAGAAAGAAAACAAAAAGAGTGACAGGAAAGGAAGACATGGCAAAAAGAAAGAAAGAAAGAAAACAGAGTGACAGGAAAGGAAGAGATGGCAGAAAGAAAGAAAGAAAGAAAACAGAGTGACAGGAAAGGAAGAGATGGCAGAAAGAAAGAAAGAAAACAGTGACAGGAAAGAAAGAGATGGCAGAAAGAAAGGAAACAAAAAGAGTGACAGGAAAGGAAGAGATGGCAGAAAGAAAGGAAACAAAAAGAGTGACAGGAAAGGAAGAGATGGCAAAAAGAAAGAAAGAAAATAAAAAGAGTGACAGGAAAGGTAGAGATGGCAGAAAGAAGAAAGAAAACAAAAAGAGTGACAGGAAAGGTAGAGATGGCAGAAAGAAAGAAAGAAAACAAAAAGAGTGACAGGAAAGGAAGAGATGGCAGAAAAAAAGAAAGAAAACAAAAAGAGTGACAGGAAAGGAAGAGATGGCAGAAAGAAAGAAAACAAAAAGAGTGACAGGAAAAGAAGAGATGACAGAAAGAAAGAAAGAAAACAAAAAGAGTGACAGGAAAGGAAGAGATGGCAGAAAGAAAGAAAGAAAACAAAAAGAGTGACAGGAAAGGAAGAGATGGCAGAAAGAAAGAAAACAAAAAGAGTGACAGGAAAGGAAGAGATGGCAAAAAGAAAGAAAACAAAAAGAGTGACAGGAAAGGAAGAGATGGCAGAAAGAAAACAAAAAGAGTGACACGAAAGGAAGAGATGGCAGAAAGAAAGAAAACAAAAAGAATGACAGGAAAGGAAGAGATGACAGAAAGAAAGAAAACAAAAAGAGTGACAGGAAAGGAAGAGATGGCAGAAAGAAAGAAAACAAAAAGAGTGACAGGAAAGGAAGAGATGACAGAAAGAAAGAAAGGAAACAAAAAGAGTGACAGGAAAGGAAGAGATGACAGAAAGAAAGAAAGAAAGAAAACAAAAAGAGTGACAGGAAAGGAAGAGATGACAGAAAGAAAGAAAACAGAAAGAGTGACAGGAAAGGAAGAGATGGCAGAAAGAAAGAAAGGAAACAAAAAGAGTGACAGGAAAGGAAGAGATGACAGAAAGAAAGAAAGAAAACAAAAAGAGTGACAGGAAAGGAAGAGATGACAGAAAGAAAGAAAGAAAACAAAAAGAGTGACAGGAAAGGTAGAGATGGCAGAAAGAAAGAAAGAAAACAAAAAGAGTGACAGGAAAGGAAGAGATGGCAAAAAGAAAGAAAGAAAACAGAGTGACAGGAAAGGAAGAGATGGCAGAAAGAAAGAAAGAAAGGAAACAAAAAGAGAGACAGGAAAGGAAGAGATGGCAGAAAGAAAGAAAACAGAGTGACAGGAAATGAAGAGATGACAGAAAGAAAGAAAGAAAGGAAACAAAAAGAGAGACATGAAAGGTAGAGATGGCAGAAAGAAAGCAAAGGAGCAAAGAATAAAGAGTGAAATGAAAGCAAGAGATGACAGCAAACAAGAAAGAAAGAAAGAAAATGAGTGATGGGAAAGAAAGAGATGAGAGAAGGCAACGGAGCAAGGAAGAAACACAAAGAAAGAGAGATAAAACCAGGAAATTTCCAGCACAAAATTTACAGAAAAGTAGGCTATAGAGATACTATCTAACACTGAAAGAGCCCCCCCTGGCATCCCCTCGAGGGATACAAATATGGCGTCTGGCTGCAGCCGTATAGATGGAGGACTTGTGCATTGACTGAGGGAGGTAGCTTTCTGTGATGTGAGAAAAGTTTATAGTGAGTGCCTTACTGTGTTGTTATTCAGACCTTCACTGATTTATTTACTTTATCTGTTCTTTTCTTTGAAGGTAAGATACACAGATCATTTTCATGTAACCAAGATTATTCCAATGATAGACTGATACAATACTAGAAAAAAATGTAGGCTGGGTAAAACACAGGCGAGGTAAGACCTCAAGACCTGGCAAGCTCATAGGCTTTATGTGCAGGCTTAAGGCTTGTGCCATGATCACCACCAAATGGTACCTGTGACATTAGTATATATGGAATTCATTCCCAGTGCAGAGACGTCACTGAAATTGAAATTCATTCCGAGCGCAGAGACGAAACTGAAACTGAAAAAAAAAAATGCGTGATTAGCACATCCGCAGTTGATCCTCGTCTTCTACGTAATGCCCGTTTTTTTGTTGTTGTTGTTGTTTTTTTTTTGACAACTACAAACGAAGAATGTTAACTTACGCTACGACAGAAGCGGTTGTCAAGTGGACAAGACTTCAGACTGTGATCGGAAATGCTCAGGTTCGATCCTGCCTGTGTACCTCCCGCTTTACGGGTCAAGGATGAAGATTAAAGGATGGAGACGTTCACGATCTCCCATGTCCACACGGGCGCGGTATAGTCAAGTGGTTAATGTCGGACGTCCGATCAAAAGATCCGGGGTTCGATCCTGTCTGTCTGCCTGGTGGGTGAAGAGAAACTTCATGTTTCCATAGGCCACCAGGCGTTGACATGGTTCATCATCATCATCAGGTGCCCTACCGCATGGCGTTGGCGACAATGGACTTCCATCCATCTCTACCTCTCGTTGTCCCTAGCATCTCCCCCACCCTCCTCATCCCCAGCCACTCTGCAAGTCCGTCCACCATTCTCTCCCTGGATCTACCTGGTGCTCTCTTTCCCTCCAGTTTTCCCGTTGAGACCAGGTGCTCCAAATCCCCCTTCCTCATAAAATGGCCCTTGAATGTTGCCCGTCTTTTCCTAATCTTCCTTATGAGTGATCTACGTGTGTCTGCCTCCATCAAGACTGTCTCGTTTGTTTTCTTTGCTGTCTATGGAACTCTCAACATTCTTCTTAGAAACCACATCTCGGCTGCCTCAATCTTGCTCTGGCTTTGCTTGTTGACTATCCACGCCTCGCATCCGTACAACAGTATTGGTTCTATATAACATTCAAGGACTCTCTTTCTGATGTTAATTGATAGGCATTGTTGACATGGTTACAGGATCTTTAACGTGCATACATGATGTTCTACATGCCTAGAACACAAGAAGGGGTTTAGACACTGGCAGGTCTGCACACATGTTGAGATGGGATATGGGAAAACATCTCCACCATTTACCCATCAGGCGGAAGTGTCCAGGCCTTCAAAACTTCCAGGTCTTCAAAGTGAAAGTCCAACGCTTGCCCACATGACTTGACTACCACCCCTGTCTTAAGACATAACAAGGTATAGCATCGGTTTAGAAATGAAACATATGAATGAAAGAAGACGCAGGACGCAAGTAGTTTAATGATTTTTAAAGAAAGAAAGAAGCAAACAACAGCAACAACAGGAAAACAAACAACCAAATATCATAACAATACAACAACCAAAGATCATAAGTAGTAGTCTGTAGTAGTTTGTTCAAGACGGATTCACTGCACTCGGAAAACTCCATATGCGCTCCACCCAAATCTGTCAGCAATTATCTGACAGACTTCCGAAGCCTGCGCAAAACCCTATGCGCTGGCAAGGTCTTGAAAGGGACAAAGGGGAAGAGGGACCTATGAAACACGAAGCTGACACCACCAGAATGAGGGAAACATTAAGATGGGCAGCGAACAGGCCAGTTTTTAATGTTGCGGGTTGGGATTGAACTCAAGATATAAGATCTTAAGTCCATGGTTCTGCCAACTAGCCCGCAAGTAATCGCCAACAGCACCCGGTGTTCCCAGGCGGTCACCCATCCAAGTATTAACCGGGCCCGACGTTGCTTAACTTCGGTGATCAGACGAGAACCGGTGTTTTCAACGTGGCATGGCCGTTGGCGAAGATCATAACAAACATCAACCAAATATCATAATAATATATCAACCAAAGATCATAATAATCAACCAAAGATCATAACAATAATCAACCAAAGATCATAACAATAATCAACCAAGATCATAATAATCAACCAAAGATCATAACAACACATCAACCAAAGATCATAACAATAAACAACCAAAGATCATAATAATCAACCAAAGATCATAACAACACATCAACCAAATATCATAATAATATATCACCAAAGATCATAATAATCAACCAAAGATCATAACAATAATCAACCAAAGATCATAACAACACATCAACCAAGATCATAACAATAATCAACCAAAGATCATAACAATAATCAACCAAAGATCATAACAATAATCAACCAAAGATCATAACAATAATCAACCAAATATAACACATCAACCAAAGATCATAACAATAATCAACCAATGATCATAACAACACATCAACCAAAGATCATAACAATAATCAACCAAAGATCATAACAACACATCAACCAAAGATCATAACAACACATCAACCAAAGATCATAACAATAATCAACCAAAGATCACAACAATAATCAACCAAAGATCATAACAATACATCAACTAAACATCATAACAACACATTAACCAAAGATCATAACAATAATCAACCAAAGATCATAACAACACATCAACCAAAGATCATAACAATAATCAACCAAAGATCATAACAACACATCAACCAAAGATCATAACAATAATCAACCAAAGATCATAACAATAATCAACCAAAGATCATAACAATACAACAACCAAAGATCATAACAATAATCAACCAAAGATCATAACAATCAACCAAAGATCATTACACACATCAACCAAAGATCACAACAATAATCAACCAAAGATCATAACACAACCAAAGATCATAACAATAATCAAGCAAAGATCATAACAATAATCAACCAAAGATCATAACAATCAACCAAAGATCATAACAACACATCAACCAAAGATCATAACAATAATCAACCAAAGATCATAACAATAATCAACCAAACATCATAACAATAATCAACAAAGATCATAACAACACATCAACCAAAGATCATAACAATAATCAACCAAACATCATAACAATAATCAACCAAACATCATAACAATAATCAACCAAAGATCATAACAATACAACAACCAAAGATCATAACAACACAACCAAAGATCATAACAATAATCAACCAAACATCATAACAATACGTCAGGTGTTCACTCACACACACATATACAGATGTCAAATCGAATCGAACCCAGGACACTTATGACTGGAAGTCCGACCTTACCCACCGTGACAACAGCACCCATCGTCTGTCTTGTGAAACGGTATCGAAAACAGTCAACTGTTCAACAGTCTTTCTCCTGACCCTCCTCCTTTACCGACCTCTCTCTCCCTCCCCCCCCCCTCCCTATACCTGTGATCAGTTCCAAACTTCAAACTCTCCACAATCAAATGTATAACATTTGCTAAGCCTCATCCGTAAAGAGGCGGTATATGTTTATTTGTAATCTGATACGCAAGCCTGTTTCTGTGAATATTCATGTGGGGCTTTTTATACAGGCAATCATTCTGTCATTAATTTAATATCTATTCTATCCTCCCTTTTATACTGTTGGCAGGTATCTGTCAGGAAAGAGCGGAAGAATGTATCTCGTTTGCTTAGAATTGTTGTTGTTGTTTTTTCGCTGTTTGTGCGTTTGTAACTCTTCTGTAAGCTACCTTTATTTTGCTGAATCCATTTTATTTTTCATATTTGTACTATTGTATATATCATACAGATATCATATCTATATAACAGTAAGACCAGCTACAGGACAGGTCCAGTGGGACCTAATGCTACTATCCTTGAGTAAGAATCTCTCTCTCTCTCTCTCTCTCTCTCTCTCTCTCTACTGATGTGCGGTTTCTCTCCTTCATTCGTCAGTTTAGCACAAAAAGAACGAAAGAATGAAAGAAAGAAAGAAAAGAACGAACGAAAGAACGAAAGAGAGAGAGAAAGAAAGAAAGAAGAAAGAAAGGAAAAACAAAACAAAACAAAACAAAACAAAACCCAGGTCTTTCGTCCTATGAATTCTAAGTACCTGTACCCGTGAAGACAGCATAGTCTCCCCTGTTCCAATACTTCCATCCCCCCCCCCCCCCCCACCATACATTTAGTTCAGGATCACGCACATGTAACATTCACAGTCCATCAAATAAAGTCAAAGGGTGGCCTGCTGGTCTTGCCGGCAATACAGGCACTCAGTTTACGTCCAGTGTCACATTATTCATGCATTCGGTTTGCAAAGAGATACCAGACCACGGAGGCAACTTGACTTTTGAGTATTATTCTACGCCCAAGTTCCCAAATAATGTTTTCTTCCTAAATCTCTCTCCACAAATGCCTTACTGTGGTTCCAAGGTTTGGCGTTTGTTGTTGTTGTTTCCACGAAACGCAATCAATATTTGTTTCAAATCTGATCGTTTATAAAGTGAAGGCCGCAATCCCTACCTCAGAAAAGTCTAAAACAAACAAGCTTTACTTCATCGAAAATATCGCTGTTGCAGAAATAAAGCCATAAGCTGGTCAGCGTAGCGTCGTTCGTGTGTAAATAAAAGGCGAAAGTGAAGACACTGCTCGACAAAAGTATTACCGCCTGTTCAATGTGACGTCAAGGATATGACGAAAAGGGAAAGTGACAAGAACGGTATTAATCAACCCTTTGACTCACGCACCCTATCCACCAACATCCTGCATTGTCAACCATGCCAGCAAAGGAAAAACTGAACCCTTTGATTCCCTCCTGCTGGAAGCTGGTGGATAGGGTGAGGGAATCAAAAGGTTTAGTTTTTGGAGTTAGTCGACAGGGTGTGGGAGTCAAACGGTTAATTAATGAAGGATAGCGTCATCAGTTGCTAAACGTATAGGTAATCACGTACGAGAGGTGAAAAAATGAATAAGTAAATAAGCGAGTGACATGAACACTGGAACCAGAAACAAACACGAAAGAAGAATACGAACGCGTATTTAATACAAGACAAGACAGGCGCAAATTTTCGGCCAACTGGCCTTTGTCAAGCGTAAGATTACAAACAAACAATCACCAGATACAGAAATAATGAGAAAAAGACTGAAACTTCCCTGCTACTGCGTCCAATGTGAGAAAAGGAAAGGAAAGAAAGTCAGTTTATTCCTTTTCTCACATTGGACACAGCAGCAGGGAAGTTTGTCTTTTTTTCATAATTTTTGTTTCTGGTGTTTGTTTGTTTGTTTGTAATCTTACGCTTGACAAAGGCCAGTTGGCCAAAAAGTTTGCGCCTGTCTTGTCTTGTTGTATTAAATACGCGTTCGTATTCTTCTTTCGTGTTTTTACTGGTTCCTGTTTGCTTGAACGCAGGCAGTGACACTTGTTTTGGACATGAATACTGTTAAACGGAGTTGGAAGTTAGTGTGGCATTTGTTCCAGACAATTCATGTGCCCCACATCTTCATCTGCCAGTAATAATCTGACAGACTCCTTGTACCAAACGCAGCACGCTGACAAGGTCTTGAACGGGAAATGGGGGATAGGGTGGGGGTGGGGGATGAAGGAAAATGGGGGAAGGGAGGATGGGGTGGGTGGGGGTATGGGGGAATCAAGGAAAATGGGACCTATGAAAAAGTAAGCTGACACTACTAGCAACAGGACTGGAGCATTAAGGTGAGCAGCGAACAGGCCAGTTTTAATGTTGCGGGCTGGGACCGAACTCGAGATATCGGATTCTGAATCCACGACTCTTATCAACACAGCCAGGCAGCCTAGAAAAAAAACAAACAAACAAAAAAAACCGGAAGCGACGTCAGTTATTCGTCAGCGTGATGTCACCGGTGAGGAAAAGGCGAGAGTGACGACAAGAGTGACCATAGCGAAGAGGAAGATGAGACCAGCAGCTATGTGTCTCCAGCTGAGTGGAGAAGGCATCCCGGAAGGGTCTCTAAGCCATGTTTGTAGTAGTTGTTCAAACAGCTCTCTCACTGTCTTCGGCGGAGCTTCTTCCTCTCTGAAACAGTCCCGATATGCTGGTAGGTACGTTAACAGGTTTACTCTAGTTATTGTTGTTCAAAGCTCAACCGGTTGGTCAGTGTTATTACGTTAATTTTGTTTAAAGCCCAGCCGACTGCGTAGAGCCATATCAGGGCTATAGCCATATCAGGGCTATAACCTTTTTCAATACGCAAATGATATTTCAACAGGGAAAACAAGCAAAAGAAAAATAAGTACACAGATCAATGCATTCGTGCACATGATCTAAGGAGATGCCCCTGGCACTGATCACTCCGTCCAATTTGTCACACAAGGCATTCATAAAACCTACCTGAATACAAATATAACATAAATGCAGATACTAAAACATATATAAAACAGGTCTAAATGACCTAAAATTGCTTCCATATAGCTCATTTCCTTAGAGCCAAAAATGCACTTAATACATGTACCCAATTATCAATCCTAGGAGAAAGTACGTAAGATTTATCGAAAACATACAGGTGAATGGACCAGCAAGGCAGAAAATGATAGGAAAAAACGACAGAAAGCAAAGGAACAAGGCAGAAACAAAGACAGTGATTTCTAGCACAGAATTTCCAGAAGGTGGTAATACTATTTGTTCTGAAAGAGCCCCCAGCATCCCCACAGAGGGAATCGGTTTTTCAGAGCCATATCAGGGTTATAACTGTCTTAAACAAAACACATACGTTTAAACACATTGATGATCCTGGAAAGAAGAAAGCCCGGAAAAAAAGTAATTA
>JAPXFY010007027.1:0-11596 GCA_030674185.1 Monoplex corrugatus | reverse complement strand
AGGGGGTGTTTTTCCTTTTTAAGATCTGAAAATGTGTAATGCAATGTCTTTTCCTTGGTGCCCCTTGAGTGGTAATGGATCTATGCCTTATGTTTGTATGGTGCGTTATGTCCTTTGTTTGTGATTGAAAAAATTACGTGTGAATGTATTTTTCAAAGTTTTCCCTTATTTCAGTTGTGGAAGGGGAAGTTGAGTGTGGGGCGTTTTTTTCTGTCTTTTTTTTCTCTAGAAAAACCCTTATTCATCTCAATTGCCTCTCTATGAGAGCTCTTAGGGGTTAGGTTTATTAATAGTTCCTTTCCCTTCCACAAACCACATGTTTTCTGCTTTTTCTTTTGATTCTTTCCTTTGTCCCATCAGATTATTCTTAACGGTTTTTGTTACTTGACTCATCAAACTGATTGTGCGATGGAGTTCCCTGTCTTTTTTGGGGAAGTGCAATAAAAACTGATTTTTGACATATCTTTGGGGATTTTTCCATGTTGTAAATTTCACTTAGGAGAAGTTATTTTTTCTATACCAAATTCCTCCAGGCTTCAATCATCTCTGTAGTAATGTTGTTCTGGTCCTGGGGCTTTTCCTGGTTTCATCTTTTTCAATGCTGCTCTAACTTCATCTTTCATTATGGGTGGTCCTTCAAAGTTCATTTTTTTTAATGTGTTCGTTTCTGTCATCCTCAAAAAGGTTTTTTAATGTACTCTCCCCATCTGTCTTACTATTTTGTCTTTTTCCATGATAAGCGTGCCTTCTTCGATTTTAAAGCAACCAGTTGATGTGCATGCATTTTTCCAGAAGGCGGGGGCCTCTATTTCAAAAGCCCCTGTATTCCCATGGGGGAAACTTTTCTGGACAAGATGCAATGAAAAAAATTCCAGACAGTGGGGACACTATTCTAAAAGAGCCCCTATATCCCCAAAGGGGGAACAATCTGTACAAGATGCAATGAAACAGACATTAACCAGGCTAGAATTGTGTAATGCACAACTTTAATAGATAAGGCTGATTGTCTGTAGGCCACTTTTCAGTGTATTTGTAAAAACAGTCCAGCAATTTTCCCACAAAATCTGATCCTCAGGAAACAATCTGTCAGTTCTCGCAGCCAACGAACCAGCAGGTAGGTAGGTATTGAGGTCATGACACTTGACTTGTTTTCAAGAGGCTACTAAGGCAGCATCAAACTTGTGTTTTAACTCTATTGTGACGGAGCGGCCACTGAAAAATCACTGCTGGCCTGAGCATGTACTAGGAAAAATGCCAGAATGAGACTGCTTGTAAACAAACCCTTGTGACAAGCCTGAATAAAGTGTGATGCATACCAAACTTGAAGTACTTTATGAAAAATGGATGCTAAATTCAGTTTTCTACATTGCCAGTACTTCGAGTTCAAACTCCTCGCTGAACACACTTCTGCCCCTAGAATTAGTAGAAACACTGCGCTCTTGGGTCAAAACATCTGTGAAAAAGAAAATCAAGTCATCAGGAAGTAAACGAAGCTTTCTACCCAGATAGAGTTTACATGGCTGGCTTACCATGAAAGCCCATTTTGATGACTTGTGCCAGAAATCTGGTGGACAAAGTGCGGGTGTCAAAGTGTTAAGTTTTTGCTTTGGTAGCATGGTTAGCAATGCAGGATGCTGTTGGACAGTGCGGGTGTCAAAGTGTTAAGTTTTGCTTTGGTAGCATGGTTAGCAATGCAGGATGCTGTTGGACAGAGTGCGGGAGTCAAAGGGTTAAGTTTGTGCTTTGTTAGCATGGTTGGCAATGCAGGATGCCATCGGCCAGAGTGCGGTAGTCAAAGGGTTAAGTTTTTGCTTTGGTAGTATGGTTGGCAATGCAGGATGCTGGTGGACAAAGTGCGGGTGTCAAAGTGTTAAGTTTTTGCTTTGGTAGCATGGTTGGCAATGCAGGATGCTGTTGGACAGAGTGCGAGAATAAAAGGGTTAAGTTTTTGCTTTGGTAGCATGGTTGGCAATGCAGGATACCATTGGACAGAGTGTGGGAGTCAAAGGTTTTAGTTTATGCCTTGGTAGCATGGTTGGCAATGCAGGATGCCGTTGGAGAGTGCGGGAGTCAAAGGGTTAAGTCTGTGCTTTGGTAGCATGGTTGGCAATGCAGGATGCGTTGGACAGAGTGCGGGAGTCAAAGGGTTAAGTCTGTGCTTTGGTAGCATGGTTGGCAATGCAGGATGCTGGTGGACAGAGTGCGGGCGTCCAAAGGGTTTTTAATGACTGGCCAGATAGTCTGGAACTGATTCACGGAGATGTGTTTTATTTCATTATTGTTACTTTTTTTTTATTTTCATTATAGGCCTACTTCTTTTTGGTTTTCCAATACCTGTACTTCTATACCCCCTGGAACAGAACATAAAATGATAAATTTGAAGATATCCAGAGCTGTCCTTGTTTTCCCCTGTACTAATCAATCAATCAACCAAAGGAAGCAAAATCTCACAGTGGCCCTTTGCTGTTGTGTGGCTGGCTTATATTTTGGCAGGTAAATTTTTCCGTCTGGTGCGTAAAAATTTTTTAAACTTAAAGACCAGCCAAAGGCTAGTACTGTTGTAGAAAAACAAACAAACAAAAAAACAAAAACCAGTAACTCTGAGTGCTGAGTGCTGTACAAGTTATTACAGTTCAAGTACTATTCAGTAGTGTATACTGGATGAGCAGGCAAGACAACCAACATTATGAACATCACTCTATGCAGAGGAAGAAAACAAGAACTCACCTTGCGTACTCTGTCCATTGCTCCAGGCCTCATCACCTCCCAGAATATCAGCCACTTGCTTTTCCTTAGAAAAATACTTGTAAAGCATCTGTAAAAACAGGTAAATGTCAGTTTTAGGCTCTCCAGATGGAGTCTCTGCACTCATAATTAAGAAAAACATAAAAATCTTGCTAATCATAATAATAGTAATAATAACAACAATAAATAATACTGATAATAACAATAATAATAGGAAGAAGAAGAAAAAGAAGAACAAGAAGACGAAGAAGTTCACTTTTACATGCAAATTGTTTACATCAAAAGCATGCTTGTTGCATTTTACAGGAACAGAACAATGTGTTTACACACACACACACACAGTGACACACACACACACACAGTGACACACCACACACAGTGAAACACACACACAGATACTAAAGATGCCATGTGAAGTCCTAAAATGATGACAGTATTCATGACTTAAGCCTATATGCCTGCACTTATGCCCTATGTGCTGACAAGGTCTTGAGGTCCCCGTATATATGGCTTTTATGTCTACAGTATCGATGTGCCGCTATAGCAACTGCTCTCACTTGTCTCGCCTGTCAGCGTCACCGGGTTCGGTATTGGCCGCTGCACATTTTGACACCACCATCTCCCTCCAGGCCACTCTGTCTGGACTTTTGGGGGCAATTTCTTAAATATTCAGGCCATTGATGTTGGTTATGTTCTTGTATGAGATTGGAGGTCTGCATTTCTTCCTTTTTTGCCTCCGTTTTTCCTTGATAGATGGTTGTCATGAGGTCTGTGTTCTTGCCACGTGACACATGGCCAGGGTATTTTAGTTTTCTCTTGTTGATGTCTGCTAGTACATTAGTTCTTCTATCTGTCCATTTGACATGTAGTATATCTCTGATAAAAACCACATCTCTGCTGCCTCGATTCTTCTGCAATCAGTTTTTCTCAGAGTCCAGGCTTTGCAGCCATAAATCATGACTGACCAGATCAAACATTTTCACAGTCTAACTTTCAGGCCATTTGGTATACCTCTGTCTTTCCACATGATGTTGAGTTGGATCATTTTTAAACAACTACAACTATAGTGAAATTATGTATCTCTGTGTTTCACTACTGTTGTGAAATAATGTATCTCTGTATCTATAGATCTCCATCTGCAATGTTCATGGGGCAAAGAAGTGGAAATGGAGGTCAGGACACCCAACCCTCTCCCTCCCCACCTCTCCCACTGATCAGTACTGACTAACTGTACTATCACCCAATATGATCACAGAAACCCCCTCTTGGACAACACAACACACAGCCTCCATCTAATAATCAACAGGACTTATCATCAGCCAACAGAATGGGCCTTGTCAAAACAGCATTCTAGAAGATGGAAAGCATTCTTACCAACAAATGCTTATCAATTAACAAACAGAGTTCTTGAATGTTATGTAGAACCGATAATGTTACATGGTTGTGAGGCGTGGACAGTCAACACACTAAGCCAGAACAAGACTGAGGCAGCCAACATGTGGTTTCTAAGAAGAACGTTGAGAGTTCCATGGACAGCAAAGAAAACAAACGAGATAGTCTTGATGGAGGCAGACACAAAGAAGATCATTGATAAAGAAGATTAGGAAAAGACAAACAACATTTATATTTTTTTTAATTATAGGCCATTTTAAGAGGAAAGGGAAATTATAGCATCTCTAGTCACAACAGGAAAGCTGGAGGGAAAGAGAACACCAGGTAGACCCAGGGAGAAAATATTGGACAGACTTGCACAGTGGCTGAGGGCAGAGAGGGTGGAAGATGTGCTTTGCGGCGACAAGGGATAGATGCATATGAAGGGCTATGACTGCCAACACTATGCAGCAGGGCACATGATGATGATGACTTATCATCCCCATCACACTCATTCCCTCAGCCCATTCTCTACCTGACTCCCTCCATTAGTTTAGTTGTTTCAGTGCCATGCTAACAATGCAGAGGGTTGTGGGTTCAATCCCTGGCTGGGACACTTGTCTTTTTTTTTCTCCATAGGGCTATGTGCAGGCTTAACCTTTACTCCTGCACCCTGTCCACCAGCATCCTGCACTGTCGACTATGCTAGCAAAGCAAAAACATAGCCCTTTCAGTTTCACTTCCTTGTAAAGTCTGTTGAATTGTTTGTGATCATTTATGACTATACTCATGATACTCACTATTCCCTGTTGGCATGGTCCCAATCAATTTATTCTTAATCCTATGCGTTACTTCCCTTTGATGTTTAAGCTTGTCTACAAATGGCTTGCTAACTTGCCACATGACAGTTCCATTTCCAATAACATGTTTGTAAATTATTGATCTTTTCATTGAGATGGTGAAACGTCATCATCATTATCACATGCCCTGCCACATGGCGTTGGCGATCATGACCCTCCATATATGCATCTATCCCATGTCGCCGCAAGCACATTTTCCACCCTCTCTGTCCTCAACCACCTTGCAAGACCATCCAATATTTTCTCCCTGGTTCTACCTGGTGTTCTCTTTCTCTCCAGCTTTCCTGTTGTGACCAGGTGCTCTAATTCCCTGTATGTAGCATATATACATATTATATCAGAGCTGAGTGTATGAGTCTGTGAGTGGGTGATGAATTATGACAGTAATGAAAACGATGAATCTGTTGAAGATAATGTCAGTTTGAGTGATGAAAGTGATTGTGGCAGTCAAGACGATCCTGATCCATTCACACCAACCGGTAGATATAATGTCGAGGCAACCAATCAAGGTGTGTCTGGCTTATCACAGCAGATGCTGTGCATGAATGAACCATGGGCTATAAACAAATTGTTTTATAGCAGTGTCCATGAAAAATGGTGGAAACATACTTTTGGCACCTATCAACAGCATACTAGAATTTCAATGAAATCTACTATGTACATGTAGTTTAAAAAGTTCTGGACATTTTGGGTGACCTAGTCATATTTCTGTGCACACCTTGCTGCTGCTGCTGCTGCTGCACGTTTGGACTGGGGGAGGAAACTCGGACAGCAAACATGGGGTAGAATGTGTTATTTGGCCTTTGTTTTTCTCCACGAGACTGATACTTGAGAGATCGAGCTTCGAGGTACTTTCGTAACTTTGCCTTTGTTTTCTCCTTAAGACCCAGGACTTGTGACGCGAGTCTAAGAAGTAAGATGCCTTGTTTTCTCCCTGAGAGTCACAGAGTGAGACTTGAGAGGTCATGGTACACTGATGACTGAATGATTGACTGAAGATTGATTCAATCAATGTCCCTCAATTTCTCACGTCTCAGTCACACGAAGAAAATAAAAGTAGTAGTATGTAGTAGCAGTAGTAGTAGTAGTAGTTGGGACTGGCTTTCAATGGCCTAGGCATTACAGCCTATTTACGTCCCCTCTTTCTCAACTATTTATAATACAGGTGTTAATGCGCATTTTCTTTTTGTTTGCACAAGCCTAATCAGGCCTTTAATCATCATAATCGAAGAAAAGTTCTTTGAATTTTGGAATTTCGTCAAAAAAATTCTTGAATTTGTTAGTATCTTGTGCAAATTTTACGCTAGTTGGGAGTTTATTCCACAAACTGACAAAGGGGCTACTCGATGTGAAAAAGAAAATTTTCTTGTGTTAGTATGACAGTGCTGAATAAATTTCTTTCCTTCCTTGTTTCTTGTGATATTACATTGTGAAACAGAAAAGAGTGAGTCAACACAAATATTATCAACTCCATTAAATATCTTATACGTTTGAATAAGGTCACCTCTTGTCCTTCTGCCTTTAAGTGAGTGTAATTTCAAATACTTCGATCGTTCTGCGTAAGATTTATCTTTGCATTCTTTTAATACTATAGCTTTGTTGTATGTCTTTGTACTCTTTCTATTTGCGCTGACTGTCTTTTAAAGGATGGACACCATATATGCATGGAATATATTCCAAATGTGGTCTAACAAAAGATTTATATAGTTTTAGAAATATATCCTCATCTAAGTAAGATGAGGGGGGCCTGTAGTCGAGTGGTTAGAGCGCTCGTCTGCGGTGCGGAAGGTCGGTGGTTCGAATCCGCTAAACGCTGGTTCGATTTTTCCGGCCTGAAAACTCCCTCTGTCCACCCAGCAGTGAATGGGTACCTGACTTCGGTCGGGGGAGGTTTAAAAAGGCGGCGAAAGGAGAGGGATGGGCTCCGCCTTTCATAATGCTGTGCCCTAGACACGGTGAATCTTTAACAGTTCACCGCCTCTACGGCCATATTGACCATGGGACCTTTAACCTTTTTTTTTTAAGTAAGAAAAGCTTCTCCTAATAACTCCCAACATTTGATTTGCTTTATTAACTATTTTACCAATATGTAAATCGAAGGACAACATGCTGTCGAAAGTTACTCCCAAGTCCTTTTCCTCTTTTAGGATTTTTATCTGCTTTATCAGTTTATGCTGTCATTTTTGTCTCATATAATATGTGTGTTCTTGGTTGGTTTTACCTATATGTAGAACACCACACTTAGAATTATTGAAATATAGATTCCATACATTTGACCAATCTTGGAGTTTATATATCATTTTGTAAACCCGCGAATTGAGATGTGTTGTCATATAGTTTTGTATCATCTGCAAATATTTTGCAGGTGCTATTTAGTGATATTGGCAAGTCATTTATAAACACTGTGAATAGTATCAGGCCCAGGACACTACCCTGAGGTATTCCACTTAAAACCTTAGCTTTATTAGATCTTTCACCACCTACTCTCACATGCTGTACTCGATCTTTCAAAAAACCTTGTATCCAGTTTAATAGTTTGCCAGATATACCATAAGCAGACAATTTGACTTGTAACCTTTCATGGGGCACAGTATCAAAGGCCTTCTTAAAATCTAAATATATAACATCAACATTATGACCATCATCTATTCTTTTTGTCATATCTTCTACTACTTCAAGTAATTGTGTTATACAGGATCGCTTTTTACGAAACCCGTGCTGACATTTTGCATACAATTCATTATCCGTAAAGTGAGTTACTACTGAATCTCTAAAATGCTTTCTAACACTTTACATATCACATAAGTCAGGCTGATTGGTCTACAGTTTCCTGGATCTGCTTTAGAACCCTTTTTAAACAAGGTTGTTACTCCAGCTGTCTTCCAGTCTTGTGGTAGAGTACCTGATTCTAATGTCTTGTTGAACAAAGAACATAGTGGAACTGATAGTTCATCACCTAGTTCTTTTAAAACATTTGAAGAAATATGGTCAGGTCCCTGTGCTTTATTTGGATTTAAGTTAACTAATTTATCACTCACTGCTTTTGGGGTAATTCTTACCTCTGACAAGGATACACCATTTGAATATGCACATTCAGCCAGTAAGGGTATATTTGTTACATCTTCACGTGTAAAAACACTAGCCAAGAACTGAAGAAGTCATTTAGAGTTTCTGCTTTTTCCTTATCATTTATGGCCAAGGATCCATCTGGTTTAATTAGAGAACCTACATCTGTATTGATTTTTAACTTATTTTGGACATACTTCCAAAATAATTTAGGATTATCTTCACTATCTTTAGCAACCTTTTTTTCATATTCCCTTTTTGTTACCTTTAACAGTTTTGTGCATTTATTTCTTTCCCGTATGTATTCATATAATTCACTCCTGATTTAGTACTCAAGTATCTTTTAAATAATTTGTACTTCTTTTTAATGCTTCTCATTGCTTTTTTATTCATCCAGATCGGGGTATATTTCTTCCTAGCATTTTTCCTTATTTTGGGGATACACTTCTCCATTCCTTCATATATAGTATTCTATATACTTTCAGGTTTCCTCTATGTCCATATCTGATATAACCTTCCAATCATGTTCAACTATCATACTTCTTAATTTATAGTCCCCCCGATTCAAATTATAAATAAATTCTAACTTGATCTGTAACTTTAAGCTTTTCCAAATTTAAATGAAATGATAAGACGTCATGGTCACTTTAACCCACTGGATTGAGATGTACAACTTCTGAAATAAATGTGTCATCGTTAACTAAAACCCAGTCATCAAGACTTGGGTTTTGCCCTGGTCTTCTTCTTCTTGGTTTAGTCACCTTTTGAATTAAGAATGAATCCTGCACCTGTCTCATGATCTCATTTCCTTTTATCCCGGACCATTTTCCATCCAGTGAACATTAGGATTTAATTGAAATCGCCCATAATGCATATCTTATATTTATATTTTAACATTTTGTCTGATTTTAAGACTACAAATAGTTTTATTATTATTCTCTACGGTACTGGTGTTAGGATTTCTATACACACATCCAATCAACACTTTACCATTACACACACAATCAAAAGTACACCACACACTTTCTTGATACTTATACTCATCAAATTCATCACACTCTCGAGCATTCAGGTGTTTATCGACATATACGGCTACACCTCGCTGGTGATCCCTATTTAATGAACATGTCAAAATTAGGGATGCAAAACTCTTTCTCACAAAAAATTTGTAAATTCTTAGGTATTATTTACTATTAATTCAGTTAATGCAATTACACTTGGATGAATATTATCAATCCTATTCCTAGAAAATAACTCTTCTTTTTTATTCAAGAAACCATCAACATTAGGTAGAAAGAAACTCTAGGGAGAGCTAGACAACAGAAGGTCTTCAGAGAAGTAATCCCTTTTAGACAAGTGTTTCGGCCCTGAATTCCTTACACTCTCGGGGGGCCGGGCCACATCCAGGTCATGACTCCTGGATGCCCTTCTGCTGTTGTCTTTTTTTTTTTTTTTTTTCCCACGCCGGGGATCGAACCTGGGCGATTCTGCGCTTCAGAACTGTGGTACGCGGTTTTACCAATGTGCTAACGGGGCACACATCATCTGTAGGGAATTTAATCCTTATGAAGTTCACTTTTTTGGTTCCTCCTTGCCCAGATCCAGCTTGAGCTCCTTTCTGCTGCCTCTGCCATCGCTTTAAGGGCTCTAGTCCTCTTCTTCCAGAAATGGCGAGTTGTTTCATGAGATCATAAGCGGAGGTGCCCACAAACCCTCTTGCCCCGACCTCTATGGCGAAGATTTTGACCCGCAGACCTGCTTTCTTCAGGGTGCTGGCAAGACCGGCGTATTTTTCGGTCTTGTAGATATGTGCTTCTTCCATTCTGCTTTCGTATGGCACAGTGAGTTCTATCAGAATCACTTGTTTTCGAGGAGTCAGAGTGGAGAGCGATGTCTGGTCTCATGCCTGTCTTGCTGATGACATCTGGGTAATTTCTCCACTCTGGGAGGTCTGCTGTACACTCCCAGTCGACTGCTCCATCCAGAAGACCCTTTGGCAATGTGCTGGTTGTCATAGCCCTTTCGGGCCAGACCTGTTTCCCTCCTGCTTTGTAGAACATTGTCATAGCAATTGGTTGCGTTTGGGGTCATGGTTTTTTCGCTAACCACATCTGTGATCACTTTCAGAACTTGGTTGTGCCTCATGTATACCTTCCTTGGGCTAGCGCTACTTTGCAAGAGCTTAGGACATGTTCCACTGTTTGTTTCTTCTGACAGAGCGGACATGCTGGGTCGTCTGCTTTCCCCCATTTCACTAAGTTTGCATTCGAGGGGAGCAGGTCATATACAGATCTGAGGAGGAAGCTTATCCTTAGAGGAGCCATGTGCCACATATCGTTCCAGCTGAGACTTCTTTGGAGTGCACTGTCCCATGTTGTCCATTGCCCCTGTTGACCTTGCTGGACTGCCTTCTGCACTCTTTTGACATCTTCTTCTTCCTTCAACTCCTGTATGATCATGTCTCTTTTTTCCTTCCCTTTGGCTTTGGACCACCACTGCATTTTTGTTGCTCCCCAGTCCCTGTCTGTTGGTTTGCGTTTTGTCCAATTATTTCTTTGATGCTGAGGTTTCTCTTGGCATTGTTTACAGCCTCTTGGACTTTCCACTTTCTGCCAGTTAGAATATAACACCTGGAAAAAATCTGAACTTTTGTTATTTACAGTTACACTATGTAGGCCTACAGGTTTGCCTTATAGTTATAGTCAATTGCCGAAGAAGAACCGGCTCTAGGGGTGGCCTCAGCGCCCTCGACAGAGTGTGATTGGGTTTTTTAGCCTGGTTTAAGTGTTACTATTTTCCAGTTTCTAATAGCCAAGTTTAGTTCTCCTGCCTCAGTTCTCCTTTGTATTTCTTTCTCTCAATGTTTTGTGTTTGTCTCGCTGGTTTTTCGGGAGGTCATGGTTTATATAAATCTTTGCAAACTATGGGGATTTGTCTTTGTTCAGTTGGGGGCTTTTTTTTATAATTTCTTTCTTCTTTTCCTTTCCCCCCTCACTGTCACCCTGAGCATTCTTGGTCAAAAGACCCCCTTTCTTTCCCCAGCCTTATGGGCTCTACCAGGTCATCTTCTTCTGGATCTATATCTTCCTTATCACTTTTTAGCAGCCTCCAGGTCATCTTTCCTTTTTTCTTCATTGTCCGTGTTTTTTGCTCTCTTTTAGATTGACGATAACCAGATTCTTTTTCCTTTTAGCTATCTCTAGTCTTTCCTCCATCATCTCCTCCCGTTTTTGTCCACCACCTCCTCAATCCTCTATCCCAGCTTCTTTTTCCCATGTTTTTTTCCATTCTCTCTATCCTGACTCTAAGTGAGTGGACTAATGGAATAAGGTCCATAAGTTTGTCTAGTCTAGCATCCTGCTTTGACTGGATTTCTTTTTGTTCATCCATGCAAGGCTGGCAGACCAGCTTTGTCTGCAACGGGTCGGAAAGAGTATCGAAAATATCTCCCGTCGGCCAGTGCACCTAAAAAGGCTCCAGTTTTTGCATACGAAGATTTTATGCAGTCTTTTTTCTTCATGATTGTCGGGGTGCCTGCCCGCAGACATGATTTA
>JAPXFY010007026.1:0-11596 GCA_030674185.1 Monoplex corrugatus | reverse complement strand
TTTGACTCCCGCATTTATCCCCGATTTGCAAAAACCTTAAACCCCCTTTGCCCTCCCTCTTTTCGAAATTCCCAATCGCTTCCTGCAGAGGGGTTTGGATAGGGTTTTATTCAGCCCAAAGGGGTTTTTTAAATTTTTTCTGCTTTGTTGTGGGGCTGGCCCCGAACAGGGAGTGGTGGACGGGTTTTGGAGACCCCAAGGGGGTTTTTTGGGTTAGAAAGGGAAAGGGCCCCGTTTTTTGTTTTTGGGATTTTTTTTATTTTTTTGGGCCCCAACGATTTTTGGGTTTCCTGTGTTTTTGTGGGGAGTTAAGGGTTTTTTAATGGTTAGGGGGGAAAGGGGGAGGGGATTGATTCTATCACCCGGAAAACGATCTTTTTTCCTGTGTTTGTGGGGTTTTAAAGGGTTGGGGGTTTTTGTAAGGAAGGTGTTGTTTATTCTATCTTTGGCCCAAAATTTGTTTTCCTGTGCTTGGGGCAGGGGGTTTAAAGGGTTTTTAATGGTTAGAAAGGAAGGTGTTTTGGGTTTTGGGTTTTTTATTTTTTGGGGCCAAAACGATTTTGTTTCCTGTGCTTGTGAAGGATTTTTAAAGGGTTAATGGTTAGTAAGGAAGGGGGTTTTTTTTTGATTTATTTTTTGGGCCCAACGATCTTGTTTCCTTTTGCCTTTGGGGGGGAGTTAAAAGGGTTTAAAATTGGTTTTTTGGAAGGTTTTGTGATTGGTTCTATCAGGGGCCCCAAACGACTTGTTTCCGTGTTTGTGCGGGATTTTTTAAAGGGGTTTTAAATGGTTAGTAAGGGGGGTTTTTTTGGTGATTGGTTTTTCTTTGGGCCCCAACGATTTGTTTTGGGTTTTTGGTGGGGGGGTTTTTAAAGGGGGTTTTAAAAGGTTTTGAAAGGGAAAAGGTGTGTGATTTTTTTCTATCAGGGGCCCCAACGTTTTTTGTTTCCTGTGTTGGGGGGGGTTTTTAAAAGGGGTTTAATTTTAATTTGGTTATTTAAAAAAAGGGGGTGTGATTGATTTTTCAGCTAGCCACTTTTTTTTTTTTTCCTTTTTTTTTGGGTTGTGTGTGTGTGTGTGTGTGTGTGTTTTGTGTGGGGTTTTTTTGTGTGTTTGGGGGGTTTTGGGGGTGGTGTTGTGTGTTTTGTGGTTTTTTTCACGGTGGGGAAAATTTTTTTTTCGAGGGGTTTTGTTTCGTGTTGCGATAGGGGGTTTTTGTTTCGTTGACTTGGTGTTTGGGGTTTTCCCGGTTTTAATTTCCCCGTTTTGCTGGGGGTTTAAATTTGTGAAATTTTGGCCCCGACGAAAACCCCACACAGAGGGTTTTGGGGGTGCATTTGCCTTTTTGCTTTTGGGTTAAAATTTTTGGAAAGGCTTTTTTTTTTTTTTTTGGGAAAGAACTTTAAAAAGGAAAAGGGCCTTTGAAATTTTTTGGGGGCCTTTGGGGGGGGGGGGGGGGGGGGGGGCTGGAGGTTGTTTTTGCGTTGGTCATTGGGGGGGTTTTTTTCTCTGGTGGGATTTTCTATTCGTTTATCTGTGAAATTTTTTTGTCCCAGTCTCTGCAGGGTTTTTCAGGGGTTTTTATTTCCCCTGAAAATTTTTTTGGCCCTCCAAAAACACCCCCCCCCCCCCCTTCCCCAAGGGTTTTATTCAGTCAAAAAAGTTTAAAAAATATTTGTTTCCCCCCTACTTGATGGGGCAGGTAAAATTAAATGGGGGGGGGGGGGGGGGGGGGTTTGTTTTTTTTCTCATGTGAAAACGAGTTTTAAAAAAATGGATTTTTTTTTGTAAATTTGGCTTAAATTTTTTTATTTTTTTTTTTACTTTATATTTTTTTAATTTTTTTGTTTTTTGTATGTTGTAGTTTTTTTAGGTATTTTTTCCCTTTTTTTTGGAAGTTTAAAATACGAGAACACATGTAATTTCAGAAACCCCAAGAAATTCCGGGGAAAGGTTTTAAAAAAACCGTTTTTAAATTTATAAAATAGAAAAAAAACAGTTAGATAGGGCCCTTAGGCCTTTGGCATTTAAAGGGGTTTTTATGTGCAGGTTTAAAGGTTTTTGTCCCGGAAAAAAACCCTCCATCCCACGAGACTTTTTGTATTTGGGGGGGAAAACGTTCGAGCGCGGGAGTCGTTTTTTAAAAAAATGAAACTGAAAATGTCTATCAACTAGTGAAGTTTTTTTTTCCAAGTCTTGTTCCCCCAGTGTTTTTGGCGTTTTCGAAGGTTGTGAAAAAACCCGAAGACTTGATTTGGGCACTTTTTTCACTCCAAAAAAAACCTTTTTTCCCCAAAATTCTTTTTCCCTGTTTCCCCAATACTGTTTTTTTTTAAATTTTTCGATACGTTTGTTCAGTCGCCACTTTTTTCCTGCCCGGAAAATAAAAAAGGGAAAATGGGCCCCTTTTTTTGTCCTTTCGGCGTCCATTTTTGGTCTTTCTTCAAATTTTCTTTTTTTTTTTCTGTTGAAGGTTTTTTTTTTTTGAAGGGGTTTAAAGCCCTGTTTAGGGTTTTCCAAAGCAATTGGGGGGGTTTTTTAAACAAAAATTAACAAAAAAACAAAAAAGTCAACTTGAAGGGAAGCCCCCTTTTTTTTGCGTAGGGGTTTTCCCCCCCCTTTTTTTTCCCACCCTTGTCCCCCCCCCTCCTTTTTCCTCTCCCTCCCGAAATGCGTTTTTTACTTCTTTCCCCCAAAAAATTTTTGTCTTTTGGGGGTGAAGGGGTTTTGTGAATGATGAAAATTGTGCGTTTAAATTTTTAAATTGGTTTTTTCAAGATCTAAAACCCTTTTTTTGATGTCTTTTTTAAATTTTTTTTTTACTTTCATACCCCCCCCTTTTGGGGTCCGGGGGGCTCTTTCAGTAAAAAAGGGTACCCCCCTTTTTGGGTTTTTTTTTCCTGTTTTTAAAAATTTTCCCTTTTTTTTTCACTTTTTTTTTTTTTTTTTGCTTGTTTTTTTTGTTTTTTTTATCTTTTTTTGTCTTTTTAAACCTTGCGGGGACATTAAACTTTTTTCATTCTTTTAAACCCTTTTCCCTTTCCTTTTTAAAGGATTGGAAAATTTGGGGACGGGGGTTAAAATCCCATTTTGGCTCAAAGGAAATTTGATGTGCAGAAAAAATTTTTTTGGGAAATTTTTAAGAAAAGTTTTTATGTTTGTTTTTTGCCCCCTTTTAAACCATCTGTATTGGGTTTTTTTGGTTTTTTTTTAAAAAACCTTGTGAAAAATTTAAAGGCAAAAATTTCAGTGCGGGGGGGCATATCTATAGATTACGAGTTAGTAAATTTTTGGAAATTTTGTTCTAAGCGCGGGGGACTTTTGGGCTATTGAAATTTAAAATCTGTTGGTCTTTTGCCTCCCCCCTTCAATCCCGCAGCGCATTCAAAACTTTGTGCACGCCTTTATTTTAAAAAAAAAAAAAGTGACCCCAAAATTTTCCCTTCCGGCAAATTTTCATTTGGCCCCCCTTTTTCAAAAAAACGTAAAATTTAGGAACCTTTTGCTACAAAAAAGCCAAAAATTTCGCAGCCCCGATTACTGTCAAGTTATTGAGTTTGTTCCCAAAAGTACCCCGCTTGCCTCCGATCCTCTGACTTTTCGCTTTCCCCCAACTAAGTCAAACCATGGTAAAACGAGTTTTTTCCCCCGTTTTGGTCCCCTTTCCTGGAACAAACTTCCTTTTTGGTCCGAGCAACCTATTTTTTTCCCTTCAAGTCCGCTTCAAAACAAACCTTTTTCCCCCGCTTTAAAAAACCCGACCTCACTCCCCCCCCTCTGCAGCCTGTCTCACTCGGGGGGGAAAATTTCATTGAATTTATAATTGTTTTTTATGGGCTCTATAATTTTCCATTGCCCTTTTTTTTTTTCCCCATTTTAGCCGTGTGCCCTGTGCGTGTGGTGGAAAGTGTGTGTTTTGGGGGGTGTGTGTGTGTGTGTGTGTGTGTGTTTTTTGGTTGGTTTCGGTTTCGTGCTTTTTTGGCGTGGGTTTTTTGTGTCTGGGTTTTTGCGTTAGATTTTTAAATTTTTTAAGATTTTGGCCCATACAAAGTTTAAAGGGTTTTTTTTGTTTGAGAAACTGAAAAATGGGAAAAAAAATGAAAAAAAACCCCGTCCCACTCCCTTCCTGGGCCTCCCCCCCCTTGTTTTCGCGGGGTACATGATTTGGGCAGCTGGGTTTTTTTTTCCCGTTTTTTTTTTCGAGGGGTTTTATTTAAATTTTTAAAATTGTTTTAGCTCTCCTTTTTTAAATGTGGAAATTGCCTGGGCTTTAAAACCCTTTTTACTTGCACCCCCATCCCCCGCTGCAAAAATTTTTAAACCCTTTTTACTCTCTCATCCCTTTTCCCCCACTTCCCGCGGAAGGATAGAGAGGGGGGAAAAATAAAAAAAAGGGGAGTTTTTGTTTTGCCCCGCGTGGTGGCAATGCGGATGCTGGTGGAAAAATTGCAAAGGGGCAAAAAAGAGGGGGGTTTAAATAAAACCAAAAAAGGGAAAACAAATAATACTCCTATTTACAAAAATTTTTGTTTACACACCGCACCAGAAAATAGTGATTGTTTTCGTACTGTTCAAAATTCAATACTTTTTTATTGTGTTTAAAAACACCCCACCGAAAAAATGATGCATCGCATTGTTTCTACTCCAAAAACAGAAAAAAGTGTTTTTATCGAAAATGTTCTTAAACAAAAATTACGAAATAGGATTGAAAACACTTGTTCTTTCTCCTACTTACAGAAATAGTGATTGCTTTAAATGTTTTTTTATCATACCCCTTTCGAAATAGTGATTGCTCCAATGTTCCAAAACTCCTACTTACAAAAAAAAGTGATTGCATCCAAATTTTAAAATCACAAATTACAGAAATTGTGGAAATTTTAAACACACAGGGTTTTATCAATTTCTTACAGAAAAAAAGTGATTGCATTCCACACTGTTTTTACTAAAAACTTACGAAATAGGGGATTGGGAAACACATTTTTTTAATACTCACTATTTTCGAAATTAGTGTTTTATCACTTGTTTTTAAATCACTCTTCAGAAAAAAGTGATTGCATTTTCCCAAATGTTCATACTCCTTTTTACAGAAAAAGTGATTTTTCTTTTCCCTATTTTTTAATACTCATTTACAAAGGTTGTACAACACATCACGCCGAAATATTTTTTCCCCCAAAAAAATTTTTTTAAATACTCACAAATTACAAATCATGTCAACCCCCCTCGCCAGAAAAAAAAGTGTTTGGGCTTTCACACAAGTTCATACTATTTACTTAAAAAATTCTGTACAAACCTCCCCCAAAAAAACAGTGTTTGTTTAAAAAAGTTCATCCCTCACTACTTACAAATCGGGTACCCCACCCCCTACCCCAGAAACAGTATTCCCATCACACAAGTTCTTTTAAACCCCTTTTAATTTTTAAAAATTCTTTTCCCCCAAAAACCCCCCCCAAGAAACAGTGTTTGCCCCAAACAGGGTTTTACTTTTTACTTACAAATTGAAAAAACCACCAAACCCCGAAATAGGGGTTTGCATACACATTTTAAAATACTAAATTTTTCTTAAAAATCATGTACACACCCTACGCAGAAATAGTTTTTTTGCATAAACATGTTTTTAAACCCACTACTTACAAATTTGGGGCAACCCCCTACGCCAGAAAAAAGTGATTGATCACACACGTTCAGTGGGGGGAGAGGGGGGTCTTTTTTCTGAAAAGGGGCTGACCCAATATATGGGGGGATGGTTGGCTGCTTGTTCCCCGGGGGGCCTGTTAAACAGGGTGTTAAACGGTCAGTTAGCATTTGGTGGAAATGCAGCACTTTTCTTAGGTTTTTTTGATCCCCCAAAAAGGGAAAGAGGGGGGTGGTCAAACGAGGCACAATGGTTAAAGTAAGACCCATGTGGTGAAGGGTCGGGTTGGGGGGAAAAAAGGGGTTTTTTAAAAAACCCAAGTTGGAGAGGGGAGAAGATAAATGGGGGAAAAACCTGAAACGGCCCTGGAGTAATGTGAATGTGTAAAGATTTTTAAAAAAAAAAAAGGGGTGAACGGTGCTGTTAACTCATACTATGAAGGTAGTTTTATTTCCATGGACAGAAAAAAGAAAACAAAAGGAAGTCTTGATGGGGGGTCCCCCAAAGAAAAAAGGGAATTATTTAAAAGGAAGATTGGGGGAAAAAGGGACAGGCAAAATTTATGGCCTTTTTAAATGGGGAAAGGGGTAAAAACCCTTTGGTCCCCGGGGGGAAAAAGTGGGGGGGAAAGAAAGCCCCAAAGGTAGACAAGGGGAAAAGCGGGGGGGGAAAGAGAGCACCAGGAAACCCCCCGGGGAAAAAAAATTTGCTGGACGGGAATTTGGGGAGGGGCCCGGGGACGGGGGGTTTTGGGGAAGATGCTGGGGAAAAACGACTTTTTGAGACATTTTGGAAAAAGTCCTTTATCCCCAAACCCGGCCGTGCAGCAGGGCCCCTGTGATGATGTTTTGGGGGGGAAAGTAGTTTTTTGTCCCAAAGTTGCAGCCCCGGGGGTAGGGGGAAAATTCATGGTGGGTTTTTTAAAATTTCTGTAACCCCGTAAGGGATGGTTTGCGTGAACTTTCCATGAAATTGTTTGATTTTTCGGGAATGGGGGGGACATACGGGGGGGGTTTTAGGCATTTGGGAGTTTTTTCACTTGTTGACCCGGGGGACTGGAAATTTTTTCTACCCCTTTGTCACCAGGTGGGGAATTTTCAAAGCGGATTGAACCCAGCCCTTTTTCCCTATCAGGAAAAGACCTAATGCCCTTTCCCCGCTTGATTACTGTCCCACGATTCCCCCGGGGGGGTTTGCGGGGGCTCTTCATTGAATATTTCCCCCCTTCTGGAAATTCTGTGCAGTTTTCCTCTTTTTTTTTAAACCCCCCTTTTGTTTCTCCCTTGTTCCTTTGCTTTCTGTAATTTCCCCCAACATTTTTCTGCCTCGTTGGCCCATTACCGTTTTTTTTGGTTTAAAAAAGTCTTACATATTTTTTTCTTTGGGATTGTGTATAAAATTTTTATCTTTTTTTAAAAAAGGGTTTTTTAAGGTCTTGTTTTAAAAAATTTTTTTCTTGCTTTCAAAGGTTGTTTATTTTTTTAAAAAAGATTTTAAAAATCGGGTTTTTTAAAAAGGTTTGGGATTCTTTTTTTTAAAGAAAGATTTGTTTTATTTTGTTTAGAGGGTTTGGCTTTGGGGTTTAGAAGGGTCCCGCTATTTTTTTTAAAAAGGTCTGTTATCTTGTTTAAAAAGTTGACTATTTGTTTGGGAAAGGGGGTTTGCTATTTTTTTTTAGAAAGGTCTGATATCTTGTTTAAAAAAAAGTTTTGTTTGTTTAAAAAGGGTTTTTTTTTGACGTTTTTTTTTTAGAAAGGTTTGACTTTCTTTTTTAAAAAAGGGTTTTAAAAATTTTTCTTTTTTTGAAAAGTCTGTCTTGTTTAAAAAAGGGTTTTTGCGTATTTTTTTGAAAGGTCTGACTTCTTGTTTGGGAAAAGTTTTTTTGTTTAGAAAGGTTGTCTATGTTTTTTTGGGAAAAGTTTGACTATTTTTTTTAAAAAAGTCTATTTTTTTTAGAAGGTCGTTTAAAGGGTCCTTGTTTAGAAGGTCTTTTTCCCCCCCCTTTTTTTAGAAGGTCTGACTATCTTGTTTAGAAAAGTTTGACTATCTTTTTTTGAAAGGTCTGTCTCCCTTGGTAGAAAGGTTTTTTTTTTGGGGAAAGGTTTTTTGGACGTCCTTGTTTAAAAAGGTTTTGGGACTATCTTGTTTAGAAAGGTCTGATATTTGTTTGAAAGGGGATTTATTTAGAAGGTTTTGCTTTTGTTTGAAATTTTTAAAAATTTTTTTTCCCCTTTGTAGCAAAAAAACCATACCACCACCCCCATTGTTCCCTTCCCCTTTCTTTGGGTTTTAATCCACCACATTTTCACTACCCCCAAATCTTTTCCTTACCTCCTCCCCCCCCCGCTCCTTCTTTTCCCCCCCCACTTAAATGATCACCTGTTAAAACCGGTTCCAAAAACGTCGGGCAAGGACCCCGTTTTTAAAAATTTATTAGCGTGTTGGGGGTGGGGGGCCCCAAAGGGGGGGGAAAGTGTGGAAAAGGGGGAAAGAAGAAAGAAAAAAAAAAATCTTTTATGTTTTGGGAAAAAAGGGGGAAGAAGAAAAAGGGAAGGAGGAGGAGGAGAAAAGGGGAGAGGGGGGGGGGGGGGGAGAGGGGGCAGCAGGGAAAAGCAGGGGGGAGAGGGGAACCGAGAAGAGGAGAGAAGAGAGGGGGACCAAGGAGAGACAGAGAGAGAAGAAAGAGAGAGGAGAGAGAAAAAGGAGAGAGAAAGGACAGAGAGAGAGGGAGAGAGCCCCAGAGGGGGGGGGAAAAAAGGGGGAAAAGGGGGGAGAGGGGGAGGAGAGAGAGGACAGAGAGAGACGAGACAGAGAAAAGCAATGCCGGGGAAAAAAGGATGCTTATTTTCCAGGGTAACTTTATTTGAGGGGAGAGGGGGGAGAGGACGACAGAAGCGCAGACAGGGGGGCGACCGACCGCCCAGAGAGACAGAAGACAGAAAAAAGGAGAGAGAGAGGGAGAGAAGGAGGAGAGAGAGGGGAGGGGAGAGAGAGGGAGATCGTCCAGCGGCCGTAATTTTTTATAGCGTGGTAAAACACACACACCAACAACACACCCCACACAAACACAAAAAACACACCACACCACAACCCCAAAAACAAAACACCCCACACACCACACACACACCAGAGAAAAAGTAAAGGAGCTGCCAAGGGGGCGCCATGACAAGAAAGGAGGGGGGGAAGGGGGCCGGTCTAATGACCCTGAAAATAGGGTGACTTGGCCAGAGCGCGTTTGCGCGTGCAAAAGGGGTTTTTTTTCTGTGTGGTGTCTTTGGGCTTTGCTGATGCCGGAAAAAAAAAAGTATTTTCTTGCCGTTTTTGTATGTGAGGAAAAAAAATTTTAACTGGCAAAAGGATAAAAAAGGGGCCCTTTAACCGGGCTAATTCTTGAGTGGGGGGGGGTTTAGGGGGGGGGGGGGGGTTTTTAAAAATTTTAAAAAACGTTTTTTATCAATCGGGGTTTTTTTGATGATGAATTTCCCCCCCCCCCACCCCTTCGGAAACCCGGGGGGGGGGGGGGGGGGGGGGGTCTTTCAGTATTTTTTGTATCCCCACCTTTGGGGAATTCTGCTTCCCCCTTTTGTTTTGGGCCACCCGGGGGTTTTGGTTTTGGAGCCCCAATAAAAGCATCGGTTTCCCACAATGCTTTAAAATTATTGAAGGTTTTTTAAAAATTTTTTTCGCTAGTCCTCGTAGATTTTTAATTTAAAAGGGGGTTTGGGAAATTTTAAAAATTCCCTCAAAAACTAATGGGAATTCGGGTTTTAAATTTTTAAATTAAACCCAAAATTGGGAAAAATTTTTTTTTAAAAAAATACTAAAACTAATAATGGGAATTTTTTTTAAAAAATTTAAACTCAGCTAATAAGGGAATTTTTTTCTAAAAAATTTTCCTTTTTTTGGTCGCTTTCTTTTTTTTGCCTTTTTCCCTATCTTTCTGTCATTTTTTCCTTTTTTTTTTGGCTTTTTCTTTGCTGTGCTTTCTGAAATTTTTTCCCCATCCTTTTTGCCTTTTGGTCATAAACTAAATTTGTGTTCGATAAGTCTTAAAAAAATGTTTCTTGGGATCGTAACGGGTTTTAAAGCATTCTAAAAAAAAAAATTTTAAGTGCATTTTTTTGGGGTTGAAAGGGAGATGAGATAAGGGGCAATTTTAGGTAATTTATCCCGGTTTTTGATTTGTTTTGGTGTTTAGGTATTTTTAAATTTTTTTCAGGGGGGTTTTTTTTTTAAAAACCCCCCCGTGCGAAAAAATTTGGAAACGGAGTGGTCAACCCCCGGGGGGTTTTTGCCCTTTTGGGTTAGGGTCGCGGAGCATTAAATTTTTGTACTTAAATTAATTTTTTGCTTTTTTCCTTTACCTTTTGCTTGTGTGTGTGTGGGGTGTGTGTGTGTGTGTTGTGTGTGTGCGCGCGCGGGCGCGGCCGAGAATCCTCAAAACCTTTTTACTTTCAGCAGTGCTATCAATGATTTTAAAATATAAATTTATCCCATGGTTCGTTGATTTCCCGGTGTGTGGGGGTGGGGGTGTGTGTGGGGCGCGCGGGTGCGCGCGAGGTGGTGTGGTGGTCGGGGGGGTGTGGGGGTTTTCTTTTTGTAATCGTGTGGTTTTTAAATTTTTTTGAAAAAATTTTTTTAGCGCTAGAACCCCAAGCAAGGAGCATTTTTAAAAAACGTGCTATTTTGTTAAAATTAGTAAGGGTTCCTACGGTGCCCCTTTTCCTGCCCCACCGTTTATTAGTTTGGGGGGGGAAACGAGGGGGGATTTTTGTTGATTTGGGGTTTTTTTTAAAATTTGGCAGGACATTCAGACCCCTTGATAATATTTTGTTTGGAGGGTTTGGGGAAAGGGGAAGGGGGAAAGGAATTTAAGGATTATCGGTGGGTTTTTAAATCCCCCTTTCCTGCCGGGTTTGGATAGTTTTTGAATTCCGTGGAAAAAAGGATGTGTAAGGTTTTGGGGGAAGTTTTTCAGCTGTCGTTGTTGATTGTTTTCAGATACCCCTTTTCGTTTGTTAGCTGCCCTTTTTGTTTTTGGTTTTTTAGTTTCCCTTGGATCCCCCTTTTTTTGTGGGCAAGGTGGATGGATTCGAGTGGGGCGTTAATGGGGGGGTTTTGGGGTCCCCTTTTTTTGGGGGGTTTTGTGTGGGTTTGTTTTTTTTTTTTTTTTTTTTTTTGGGGGGGGGGGGGGGGGGGGGGCAGGCCCTAACTGCCGTTTTTGGCGTTGGGTTTGGGGAGGTGGGGGTCAGGATAGAGGCGAGGCAGTTGCTCTGGGTTTTTTTCCTATTGGGGAGTTTTTTTTTTTTTGCTTGGGGTTTACTGCAGCCATTTGAAGGAGGCGGAAGTCACCCAAAGAGTAGCCTGAGGCACCCCCCGGGTGGGGATCCCCGGGGGGTTTTTTTAGTTAAAAAGTATCCCATCTTTTGGAAAATGGGTGCGGAAAAATTCCCCTTTTTGGGTACTCTTTTTGTTTCTGCCTTGTTGCTTTGCTTTCTGTCATTTTTTTTCCCTTTTATTTTCTCCCCTTTTGGGGGGTCCATTCCCCCTTTTTGTGTTCGATAAAG
Organism: Monoplex corrugatus; assembly: GCA_030674185.1. NCBI lineage: Eukaryota > Metazoa > Mollusca > Gastropoda > Littorinimorpha > Ranellidae > Monoplex > Monoplex corrugatus. The sequence goes on along the minus strand of JAPXFY010007026.1, from coordinate 397 downwards.
TTTTAAAGAAATTTTCTTTTAGGTTTTTAAAATTTTAGTCCCAGTATTGGTATTTTCGGCTTTTTGGGAAATGAGGTTGGGAAGTAATATTACGTCATTTCGGCCCCTTTTTGTTTTAAAAAATTTTTTTCCTAGTTTGTTTAGATTTGTTTTATGTGTGTGTGTTTTTTTTTTTAAAAATCCCCTGTGCTTTTTAATTGGACAAGGGTAAACACCGGGGGGGATCTTCTTGGGGGTTTGGGGCAAAAGCTTTTGTGTTTTTGTACTTAATTTTCTTTTCCTTTTGTGATTTTGTTGTTTTTTTTGTTGAAGTTTTTAAATATGTTTTTTTAAACGGTTATATCCCTGTTTTGGGTTTTACGCGGGCGGCTGGTTTAAACAAAAAATAACGATAATG
>JAPXFY010007025.1:0-5000 GCA_030674185.1 Monoplex corrugatus | reverse complement strand
AACAAACAGACAGAATCAAACCAGCAACCAGTGAAGGGTTAACAAACAGACAGAACCAAACCAGCAGCCAGTGAAGGGTTAACAAACAGACAGAATCAAACCAGCAACCAGTGAAGGGTTAACAAACAGACAGAACCAAACCAGCAGCCAGTGAAGGGTTAACAGACACAATCAAACCAGCAACCAGTGAAGGGTTAACAAACAGACAGAACCAAACCAGCAGCCAGTGAAGGGTTAACAGACACAATCAAACCAGCAACCAGTGAAGGGTTAACAAACAGACATAACCAAACCAGCAGCCAGTGAAGGGTTAACAGACACAATCAAACCAGCAACCAGTGAAGGGTTAACAAACAGACACAACCAAACCAGCAGCCTGTGAAGGGTTAACAGACACAACCAAACCAGCAACCAATGAAGGGTTAACAGACACAACCAAACTAGCAACCAGTCAAGGGTTAACAGACAGAACCAAACCAGCAACCAGTCAAGGGTTAACAGACAGAACCAAGCCTCCCGTTACAACAGACAAGAACAGAACCTGAATACCCTGGCCCCCCAAACCTGGCCAACCCAGCAGTAGAGGAAGACTGCCGCAATCTGCTTTCTGCATTCTTCTCCTGAGACTTTACTCTGAGTGTGGACTCTTTATTAGAGGTTGAAGCAAGGGGGTTGACAGGCACATCAGCCAATGATCTCATAAAACAGATCCCGTTTTCTGGGGGAGAGAGGATCAGAGTCCTAAAGACAATGGCAGACGCAGCAGAAAAGATCTGGACCAGGAAGAAAAAAAGCGAACTTCATAAGGTTTTAGAATTTCCCTGTATGTTGCCAGTGTCTAATAGCTTAGGACTTTAGACATGTGTCGTGAGGATGACTTGGCCTTGAGACGCCTGACCACCTTAGATGCAAAGATTCGAACTCAGATGGAAGACATCAGGGGGGGGGGGGGGGGAAGGCGAAAGTAGAAGGATACCCAGTAGTCATGACCTGGATGTGGCCCGGGCCCCCTTACAGAGTCAGGAGTTAAGGACCGAAACATTTGCTTGACGGGGGTTTGTGCTCTGAGGACCTTCTGCTGTCTGGCTCTTCACACAGTTTATTACTACTGTTCAAGAGGGATTCACTGCACTCTGACAATTCCATACGCGCTCTACCGTAATCTACCAGCAGTTATCTGCCATGGTCCTTTCGCCACCTCAAAACTCCACATACCCAAAAGATCTTAAAATAAGGGGGTGACGGGGGTGGGGTTAATGGGACTTTTGACACACTAGGCTGACCCCAGCAGACTGATTATGACATTCAGATGGACAGCAAACAGGTCAGGTTTTAATGTGACAAGCCAGGGCTGACCTCCATACATCAGACATTTAGTCCACGGCTTCGTCAGATTAACCCTTTGAACCCCGCACCCTATCCAACTGCAAAAAAAATTAACCCTTTGCCCCCCGAAAGGGTGAGGGAGTCAAAGGGTTAAGATTTTGCTTTGCTAGTAAGGCTGACAAAGCAGGATGCTCGTAGACAGGGTGTGGGAGTCAAAGGGTTAACCAACCAATGTAAAAAAAAAGTAGTAAAGTAAAAACATGTTCTAAAAATAAACAGCCTTCCTAAGGGTCGAACCCAAGACTACCGGGTTATCAGCAAGGCGCTCTTGTCCACTGAGCTAAGGGCGCCACTAAACACTGGTGACCTCCTGAAGGTGTAACTCGTGACCCCTGGGTTATTAATATGGCGCTTTGACCAACTGACTGTGCACAACAGCCGTCAGCAAATACATGATAACAAAAGAGAGAGAGAGAGAGAATGACAGACAGACAGACAGACAGTGATGGAGACAGACATAGAGACATAGACAGAGAAACAGAGACAGAAACAGAGACAAAAAGACAGAGGAAGAAACAGACAGACAGGTAAAATGTTAGGGGATAAGACAGACAGGTAAAATGTTAGGGGATAAGACAGACAGACAGGTAAAATGTTAGGGGATAAGACAGACAGACAGGTAAAATGTTAGGGGATAAGACAGACAGACAGGTAAAATGTTAGGGGATAAGACAGACAGACAGGTAAAATGTTAGGGGATAAGACAGACAGACAGGTAAAATGTTAGGGGATAAGACCAGAAGCGCGTTTCTTACATATAAGGTAGGTGATGTTGTCGCGAGGTACACTAGATAGTTTTCTTTGTTCTACTTGGTGGCAAGCATGAGTAGGTATTCGCTAGGTAAAGCTAGGTAGCATCGAGCGAGGCAAAGATGGCCGGCGTTTAAGTACCTTTGTGTTTGATGACGGCTCCGTCCTCTGTTCTGAAATAAGCGCTGTCCTTTGGTTAAAATCGACTTCCGCCTGGCGACCGTTTCAAATCACTTTTTTTCTCCTGTCCTCGCCGTGATCTCGCCACTTGCGCCCGAACATGCTAGCGTGTAAGAAACAGGCACCGATACTCTCCCCACCAAATCTTGACCACTTCATGCTGTTATGTGACCAAGGACTGGACAATGCGACCAACAAAGGACACTTTACGATTTGCCTACAAATCTGGGATCACAAAAACATGGAAAACTGCCCTGTTCGCTGCCCGTCTGAACGATTTCCTTATTATGATGATGTCGGCTTACTGTTTCTTGAGTCCCTTCCCCCCCTCCCCCTCATTTCAGATAATTGCCGGAAGATATGAGTGGCGCGCATATGGTATTGTCCGAGTGTGATGAATCCCTCGTGAGCGGACTCCTAACCCTTAGAACAAGACAAGTCGTGAGGAGCTTAAATGTGTAGCAAGGACAGACATGTACACAACGAGAGACAGAACGGACACCGTTTGGAATCAAACCCGTTGTCAAACATACCACTGGCTCCAAAACAAGTGTGACTGCCCGCGCCCAAGCAAACACGAACCAGAAGAACAAGAAAACCAATATAAGCGCGTATCCAACAAGACAAAACAAAACAAGCGCAAATTTTCGGCCAACTAGCCTTTGTCAAGCGCGAATGCACGGTCACAAACAGACCACAGACACCAAACAATGGATAATAAAAACGGGACTAAAAACTTCCCTGCCGCCTCGTCCAGTGGGTAAGAAATGGAATGCCACTGGTTAACTGATGTGAATAATTCACACATTTCTGAAGCTGTCCACAGACTACAATACCTCTGGTTGACTGATGTGAATAATTCACACATTTCTGAAGCTGTCGACAGACTACAATACCACTAGCTGACTGATGTGAATAATTCACACATTTCTGAAGCTGTCGACAGACTACAATACCACTAGCTGACTGATGTGAATAATTCACACATTTCTGAAGCTGTCGACAGACTACAATACCACTAGCTGACTGATGTGAATAATTCACACATTTCTGAAGCTGTCGACAGACTACAATACCACTAGCTGACTGATGTGAATAATTCACACATTTCTGAAGCTGTCGACAGACTACATGGTTGACATTTTGTTTTTGACAACAGTCTGAACCTCCTCTTTCGTCCTGATTTAAACTTTTGAATTAAACATAAATTGTGTGTGCATGGCTTGATTAGCAAAATAACATTTGAATGGAATGGAATGAGGCTGGGGTCAATTCGATATGGCGACAGACTGGATCGACACGTCGCAAAAAAAAAGAAAGAAAGAAAGAAAGAAATAGAAAAGAAAAGAAATAAGAGCAAAAAGAATCAGAAAAAACAGGCGGAAGACAAATCCAGACCGGAGCGTACAGTGTCAATACGTAGTGAACACTAACAGGGACATAAATGTCCACTTTTTTTTTTTTATTATATAAACAAGGAAATCGCGTTCAAAGTTTTAAACTGAACGACCAAAATGTCCGCGAAGTATTGAACTGAACGCCAAATAGCGTGCAAAGTTTTAAATTAAATGATCAAATTGTGTGCAAAGTTTTAAATTAAATGATCAAATTGTGTGCAAAGTTTTAACCTAAACGCCCAAATAGCGTGCAAAGTTTTGATTTAAACGATTAAATAGCGTGCCAAGTTATGAATTAAACCATTGAATAGCGTGCAAAGTTTGATTTGAACATCAAATAGCATGCAAAGTTTTAATTTGAACCATCAATTAGCTAGCAACGTTTTAATTTGAACCATCAAATAGCGTGCAAACTTTTAATTTGAACCATCAAATAGCGCGCAAAGTTTAATTTAAACCATCAAATAGCGCGCAAAGTTTAATTTAAACCATCAAATAGCGCGCAAAGTTTAATTTAAACCATCAAGCAGCGTGCAAAGTTTTAATATGAACAATCTAATAGCGTGCAAAGTTTTAATTTGAACCATCAAATAGCGTGCAAAGTTTTAAAATCAAACAAAGTTTTAATCTGAACCATCAAATAGCGTGCAAAGTTTTAATTTGAACCATCAAATAGCGTACAAAGATTTTAATTGAATGATCACACAGTGTAAACTTTTAAAATTAAATGATCAGTGCATCAGTACATTTAGACAACCCCCGAATGGCGTGACGGTCACGTGGGGCAGGGGGGGGGGGATTATCAATCAGGTCTGGGTTTGATCCTGTCACGTACCTCCCGCCTGCTGGGTACAGAGTGGACAGTTTTACCATTCCCCAGGTCAAGGTGTGTGTAGACCTGTTGGTGTCTATACCCCCTTCCTTTGTACAGGGATGGAAAACATCAAGTACACCTGTTGGTGTCTATACCCCCTTCCTTTGTACAGGTATGGAAAACATCAAGTAGACCTGTTGATGCCTATACCCCCTTCCTTTGTACAGGTATGGAAAACATCAAGTAGACCTGTTGGTGTCTATACCCCCTTCCTTTGTACAGGTATGGAAAACATCAAGTAGACCTGTTGGTGACTATACCCCCTTCCTTTGTACAGGCATCAAGTACACCTGTTGGTGACTATACCCCCTTCCTTTGTACAGGTATGGAAAACATCAAGTAGACCTGTTGGTGTCTATATCCTTTGTACAGGTATGGAAAACATCAAGTACACCTGTTGGTGTCTATATCCT
>JAPXFY010007024.1:10000-11599 GCA_030674185.1 Monoplex corrugatus | reverse complement strand
TCCAACACACCTGTACACCCACTGTGTCACCACCCCACACCGCTCATGTCAGTTCTCCAACACACCTGTACACCCACTGTGTCACTACCCCCACACCATTCATGTCAACTTTCCAACACACCTGTACACCCACTGTGTCACCATCCCCACACCACTCATGTCAACTTTCCAACACACCTGTACACCCTCTGTGTCACCCCCCCCCCACACCACTTATGTCAGTTCTCCAACACACCTGTACACCCACTGTGTCACCACCCCCACACCACTCATGTCAGTTCTCCAACACACCTGTACACCCACTGTGTCACTACCCCCACACCACTCATGTCAGTTCTCCAACACACCTGTACACCCTCTGTGTCACTACCCCCCACACCATGGCAGCAGGACATAAAGGGTTAAAAAAAAGAATCTGCCATCTTCTCATTTACACTTGGGAGTTGATAGTCTCAACGACATTTCCTCCTATTTTTAAAATTTTTAAACATTTAAAACAATCATTCCCATTTCCCAATTCCTAGTCAAATGGAACTGTCTAAAATGTCAAAAATCTTTTTTTGAAAAATTATCGTTATTAACTTTAAGAACTCTTTAAGCCTGTCACTGACTCTGCATGTCATCATTTCCGACCAGCACTTTCTGACAACAGACAGCACTACTCAGACACACACTAAGACAGTCAGTCATGCGGGACATGCACAGGTCAGGTGGCCAGGTGACGTCATAGGAGAGTGACGTCAGACCTACGGAATTGAAAGTGTCTGTGACGAATGGGGTGCCCACTGTGAGCTACAATCACCTCCATGCCCTCCACGTGCACGAACTGCATGTACCCTGAAAACAACGGTAAGAGACACACGGTTATCTCTTGGACAAGTCCCACATAACACACATTTAAATAAATTTTGGAAAAAATTAATAATTTAACCAATCCAACAAATGTCTCATTTAAACAAATCCAATATATTTAACATTCTACCAAATTAAACAAACGTCATCTTAAAACAATCAACAAACTTTATATATATTGGCAACCAACAAAGTTGACATTTAAATCAATCAAATAAATCCAACAAACCTCATACTAAAATCAATTAAACAAATCTAACAAACTTCTCATTTTGAAAAAAAAATCAACAAATTTCATATTCAAAACAATTAACAAATTTCACATTTAAAACAACCAAATTTCACACTCAAAATAATCAAGAAATTTCACATTTAGAATATTTAAAACAACAAATTTCACATTTAAAACATTACAAATTTCACATTTGAACATTTAAAATAACAGATTTCACATTTAAACATTTAAAACAATGTAGAAAGTTCACATTTAAACACCCAACAAATTTCACATTTAAAACAAATTTCACATTTAAAACAATCAACAAATTCCACATTTAAAACAACAAATTTCAAATTAAAAGAATCAACAAATATGTTTAAAACAATGAACAAATCTCACGTTTAAAACAATCAACTAACATCACATTCAAAACAAGATGGGGGAGGGGACAGAGAGAGAGAGAGACAGACAGACAGACAGAGAGAGAGAGAGAGCCGGGTGGGAGGGCGGCAGAAAAAGACAGACGG
>JAPXFY010007024.1:0-7500 GCA_030674185.1 Monoplex corrugatus | reverse complement strand
TCACAGAAACGTGGCTACAAGGCAAGATGGATGTTGATATTGATGGATACTCTATATTAAGAGGGGACAGAAGCAAGAAAATCACTGGTAAAAAGAGGGGGGGGGGGGGAGGCGTGTGTCTATATTTTAATGAAAAATGGTGTCACAAGAAAAATGCAACTGTGAAAACTGAAATGTGTACCCCTGACATAGAAATTCTTACGGTCAACTTTCGACCGTACTACGACTTGCCGAGGGAATTCACCCACGTGATCGTAACAGTGGTCTACATCCCACCAAGCGCAAGCGCACGTGAAGCAGTGAACACATTGGCGTGTCATACCGCTGACATTGACTCGAAATCGCCTGACGCACTAAAAATCATCACCGTGATTTCAACCACTGCACCCTCAAGAAAAAAGATCTACCTGGGTATTACCAACAAGTCACTTGTGCAACTAGGGGCAAGAATACATTAGACTTGTGTTATGCAAATGTCCAAGATGCTTATCAGTCAGTCGCTACGGGCGCCGCTTGGACGCTCTGACCACTATATCGTCCAGCTACTCCCCCGCTACAGACCTGTCGTCTGGAGGGAACCACCCAAGCGGCGCACCGTCAAGGTGTGGTCAACAGAAGCCTGCGAGGCCCTGCAAGGGGCATTGGACTGTACTGATTGGGACATGTTTGTGCATAGTAGTGACAACCTTGATGAACTCGTAGATGTCACCACTGAATATATTAACTTTTGTGTTGACACTGCCATTCCAGAAAAGAAAGTGAAAGTGTATGCAAATTCAAAGCCATGGATAACAGGGGATATAGTTAAAGCATTAAAACATAAAAAAGAAGTCTTTGTGGAGGGGACAAGGCAAAAAGCAGGGAAGCGCAAAAACAGCTTGATGGGGAAATTAAGAGGGAAGGAAGAGTACAAGAAAAAGGTGGAGAAGGACTTTGCTGGTAACAACATGAAGAAAGTTTGGAACAACATTAAACTGATGAGTGGGTATGCAAAGAAGGGACAAAGTGAGGCACAGCCAGACCCTGCCAACAACAAAGACAGAGCCAATGAACTCAACAAGTTTTATTGTAGATTTGATAGTAAAGATTTTTCTTCTCATCATGAAAACATCCGTGAGAGATTTTCAACAGGCAAGAAAGACAATGACAGTAGCTTAGAGACAGACGAGAATGAGGTGCGTCGTCTGTTAAAAGGTTACAACCCTAGAAAGGCCCCTGGCCCGGACGGGGTTTCCCCCAAAGTTTTAAAACAGTGTGCCAATCAGCTGGCATATATCTTTACAGTAATCTTTAACCTTAGTTTCAGACTAGAAAAGGTCCCTGAATGCTGGAAGGCTTCTGCCATCATTCCAGTACCAAAGAAGCCTAGGGTCATGCAGATGAACGACTTGCAGCCCGTAGCCTTAACATCTGCTATCATGAAGCTCTGTGAGAGAATAGTATTGAATAGGCTGTCTGTTCTTGTCTCTGATTTTGTTGACCCCTTACAATTTGCTTATAGAAGGAATAGAAGTGTTGAAGATGCTGCTTTGTACGTTTTAAATACTGTGTATAGTCACCTGGACAAACCTGGCAACTCTATTAGGCTGATGTTTTATGATTTTAGTAGTGCTTTTAATACCATCCAGCCACATCTCGTTGATAAAATGTCTAAAATGAACATCCCTCAAAATTTTATCTCCTGGATTTTTGATTATTTGACTTTTAGACCTCAATTTGTCAGACTGCCTATTGCATCTGCTTCATCTTATGTTCCCTTTGTTCTATCTGATGTGCTGTACACCAACACTGGTGCCCCCCAGGGAACTGTTCTTTCACCATTTTTGTTTACTTTGTATACTGCAGATGGAAGACAGAAGGATGAGTCATGCCCTTTAGTTAAATTTGCGGATGACACCAGTCAGGTTGGAATGATTTGTAAGAAAAATGATTTATTGTACAGAGAAGAGGTGAGACACTTTGTGAACTGGTATGAAGAAAACTATCTGGAACTGAATGCATCTAAAACTACGGAAATTGTTATTGACTTTACCAGAGCCAAGACTGATGCCCCGGAGCCTGTGCGCATCAAGGGCGAGGAAGTGGAGAGAGTGGATGCGCACAGGTACCTGGGCATCGTCTTTGACAACAAGCTCTCCTTTTCAGAAAACACAGATTCTATCATTAAGAAGGTACAACCAAGACTCTATTGCCTTAGAAAACTTAGATCTTTTAGAGTAAACTTCTCTCCCATTATGTAACACATCAGTCCCAATTTCTGATTCAGCTAAAAACCTTGGTGTCTGCATTGACTCTACCCTCTCCATGAACAACTTTGTTTCTCAAACTGCCAGATCCTGCTACTATCATCTCCATCGTATAAAGCTGATCAGGAAGTATCTCTCTGTCGAAACAACTGCAAAACTCGTTCTCTCCTTCATAATGTCTCGCATTGACTATTGCAATTCACTCCTGTCTGGTCTTCCTGCCTCCACCATTCACATCCTACAGCGCATTCAAAACAATGCTGCACGCCTTGTACTCAAAAAGAAAAAAGCTGACCACATATCTCCTCTCCTGGCACAACTTCACTGGCTCCCTGTATCAAAGCGCATACAGTACAAACTAGACACCATGTGCTACAAAAGCCTCAATAACGCAGCCCCCGATTACCTGTCAAGCCTACTTGAGATCTATGTTCCCTCACGTACCCTCCGCTCTGCCTCTGATCCTCTGATCCTCTGACTCTTCGCTTTCCACGCACTAAGCTCAATACCTATGGTCCACGAGCCTTCTCTGTTTCTGGTCCACTCTCCTGGAACAAACTTCCTCTCTCAGTCCGTCAGCAACCTACTTTTGTCTCCTTCAAGTCCGCTCTCAAAACTCACCTTTTCTCTCCTGCATAAAATCCTAACCTCACTCAACCCTCCCCTCTGCAGCCTGTCTCCGCTCGGAGGGAATCACATGGTTATAATATATAATTGTATGCTATGCTCTCTATAATTTTCCATTGCTTTTATTCTTGCTTTTATTGCTTTTATTCTTTCTCCCCATTTATAGCCATGCGTGTGTGTGGGTGTGTGTGTGTGTGTGTGTGTGTGTGTGTGTGTGTGTGTCTGTATGTGTGTGTGCGTGTGTGTGCGAGCGTGCGTGCCTGCGTGTGTGTCTGCTTCAGCGCTTAGATTTGATTTTATCAAGATTTTGCGCTATATAAATATTGTAATTGTTATTGTAATTGTAAACTTTGAAATTCTTTCTTCATTTTACAGATCTGCCATCAGCAGCTTGCTATTCTTTGGGGTTGTGTGCTGGGGTGGGAATGTGTCAGAGAGAGACAGGGAAAGGCTGGAGAAGATCATCAAAAAAGCTGGAAATGTGACAGGACAAAGACATGAGACGCTGGACATGGCCTACCACAAACGACTGACTGACAAGACAGTTAACATACTGAATGACAAAACTCACCCACTTGTGGGCGAGTTTGACAAAAGACGAATTGACAGGAGTGGTAGGCTACGACAACCGACCCCACGGACAAAGAGATACAAAGATAGTTTCATACCCAAAGCCATATTATCTTTTAACAACGCTTACACTCGTAATTTTATTTGAAATTTTATGCTTAACCTGCACTCTATTTTTACTATTTTAATGTTTATTGTGATAATTGGCACTTGGTCTATGTGAGAGCAGCGCGCTGTGATATGCGAGAGTATGTGATATTATAATGTATGTGATAATAGTAATTGTTTGTTTTTAATGCCTTTATAATTTATAATGTATAATTTTATGTCTAATTTGTAATGTGATTGGCAACGTAATTTCCTTCGGGACAAATAAACTATCTTGTATCTTGTATCTTGTATCATACCCCAACAACATATAGATTGTTCGTAGCAATTATCAACATACCAAATCAATAAGATTACTTCATTCTCCACACAAACCAGTCTCCATCGACTGGCAACGATATGGACACGTCGCTTGCTGACAAACACCACAAGGTTCATTATTAGTTCACTTCCAACACGTTCCATTCTCCCTCAAGTGGAGTTGTGTTCAGCAATACAGACACATGGCTTGCAGACAAACAATAGGCTTATCATGGCCATGCAAAACACGCTTCTACACTTAAAATTGTAAGCATGGAGTTTGAACAATATAGCTCCAGTTCTATAGACTACTACTACTCGACCGTACTAAGTTCGTGTTGGTAAAATGGAAAGTTCCATCGTTCCAGAGTTTCCCTCCACAGTAGACATGTTAGGTTGTCGGGTAAACTGTACGTATAGTATACACTATGTACAATGGTTATTATCGTCACAACCAACACACGACAGCTGGTCTCACTCACAGTACAGATTTCAGGTCAATTATCTGGCTTCTCCTGTGGGGATGCCGGGGGCTCTTGCGGTATAACTATCTTCTGGACATTTGTGCTAGAAATGTCCTCTTTTCTGTCACTTTCTTTGTTTCTGCTTTCTTTCTCTGCTTTCTGTCATTCCTTCCTATCATTTTCTGCCTTGCTGGTCCATTCACCTCTATGTGTTCTATAAAGTCTTATGTACTTTCTCTTAGGACTGATAATTGTGTACATGTATCGAGCGCATTTTTGGCTCTAGGGAAGTGAGATATACGGCAGCAATTTTAGGTAATTCAGGCCCATTTTTATGTTTTAGTGTCCTTAGTTATGTTTCAAGTTGTATTCAGGTATGTTTTTAAATCCCCTGTGTGATAATTTAGACGGAGTGGTCAACGTCAGGGGTATCTCCTTAGATTATGTGCATTTGCATTGATACGTGTACATCATTTTCTTTTCCTTTTTCTTTCCAGTTGAAATAGTGTGCATCATTTGAAACGATAATAGCCCTGATATGGCTGTACGCTGTCAGCTTGGCTTTACACAAAAATAACAGTAACAGTAACGACTTGTACTTTGCCTTGCAAGATCGTGTCAACTTGTACTTTGCCTCGCAAGATCATGTCAACTTGTACTTTGCCTCGCAAGATCATGTCAACTTGTACTTTGCCTCGCAAGATCATGTCAACTTGTACTTTGCCTCGCAAGATCGTGTCAACTTGTACTTTGCCTCGCAAGATCATGTCAACTTGTACTTTGCCTCGCAAGATCATATCAGCTTGTACTTTGCCTTGCAAGATCATGTCAGCTTGTGCTTTGCCTTGCAAGATCATTGTGAAAGTCCTGAGATGCACTCACACAAATACCAACAAGATTTATCTGTGGCGGAAAGAGGGGATGGGGGAGTGCTAGGCCACCAATGGACACTGTCGTTTCTCAGAGCTAAAAACGCCCCAGTGGAACGCCACGCCTGTAGGCGCAGCAGTAGGATATAGAGAGAGCACAGTGTCCATTAACCCTTTCACCCCCTCGCTCTGCTCTCTGACTTCCGGCATTATCAGCCCTGACAGCAAAGCAAACACTTAACCCTTTCACTGCCTCACCCTGTTCACTATCTTCCTGCATCAGCAGCCATGATGGCAAAGCAAAATCTTGGCCCTTTCACTGCCTCACCCTGTTTACTACCTTCCTGCATCAGCAGCCATGATGGCAAAGCAAACACTTAACTCTTTCGTTCCACCATATTCACCAGCTTTCTGCATTATCAGCCCTGATAGCAAAGCAAGAACTTAACCCTTTAACTCCCCTGCCCTGTCCAGTAACTTTTGCATTATAAGCCATCATAGCAAAGAAGAACTCAACCAGTCCACCCCTAAATGTACTGCGTTAGTAGCCATGACATCAAGGCAAAATGTTAATCCTTTTCACTCCACCATACCCAAGCCATGATAGCAAAGAAGAACTCAACCAGTTCACTCCTAAATGTACTGCGTTAGTAGCCATGACATCAAGGCAAAATATTAACCCTTTTCACTCCACCATACCCAAGCCATGATAGCAAAGCAAACAATTAACTCATTCGTTCCACTATATACACCAGCTTCCTGCAGTATCAGCCTTGATTGCAAAGCAAAAACTTAACTCTTTCACTCTCTCGCCCTGTTCACTAATTTGCCGCATTCTCAGGCACGGTAGCAAAGTAAAAAGTTTAACTCTTTCATTACTTTACCTTACCCACCAGTTTCATGCATTATCAGCCATGATAGCACAGCAAGAACTTAACCCTTTCCCTCCCAATCCCTGTTCACCAACTTCTGCATTATATGCCACGATAACAAAGTCAAAACTTAACTCTTTACTCCATCAGCCTACCCACCCAGCCATGATAACAAAGTCAAAACTTAACCCTTTACTCCATCACCCTACCCACCCAGCCATGATAACAAAGTCAAAACTTAACCCTTTATTCCATCATCCTACCCACCCAGCCATGATAACAATCGCTGCTGGCAAAAACTTAACCCTTCCACTCTCGTGCATTCTCAGGTATGGTAGCAAAGTAAAAATATAACTCTTTCATTCCTTCACCCTACCCACCAGCTTCATGCATTATCAGCCATGATAGCACAGCAAGAATTTAACCCTTTCCTTCCCAAGCCCTGTTCACCAACTTCTGCATTATAAGCCAAAGTCATAGCAAAGTCAAAACTTAACCCTTTACTCCATCACCCTACCCACCCAGCCATGATAACAAAGTCAAAACTTAACCCTTTACTCCATCCCCTACCCACCCAGCCGTGATAACAAAGTCAAAACTTAACCCTTTACTCCATCACCCTACCCACCCAGCCATGATAACAACGTCAAAACTTAACCCTTTACTCCATCACCCTACCCACCCAACCATGATAACAACGTCAAAGCTTAACCCTTTACTCCATCACCCTACCCACCCAACCATGATAACAACGTCAAAACTTAACCCTTTACTCCATCACCCTACCCACCCAGCCATGATAACAAAGTCAAAACTTAACCCTTTACTCCATCACCCTACCCACCCAACCATGATAACAACGTCAAAGCTTAACCCTTTACTCCATCACCCTACCCACCCAACCATGATAACAAAGTTAAAACTTAACCCTTTACTCCATCACCCTACCCACCCAGCCATGATAACAAAGTCAAAACTTAACCCTTTACTCCATCACCCTATCCACCTAGCCATGATAACAAAGTCAAAACTTAACCCTTTACTCCATCACCCTATCCACCTAGCCATGATAACAAAGTCAAAACTTAACCCTTTACTCCATCACCCTACCCACCAGCTTCATGCGTTATCAGCCATGATAACAAAGTCAAAACTTAACCCTTTACTCCATCACCCTATCCACCTAGCCATGATAACAAAGTCAAAACTTAACCCTTTACTCCATCACCCTACCCACCAGCTTCATGCGTTATCAGCCATGATAACAAAGTCAAAACTTAACCCTTTACTCCATCACCCTACCCACCAGCTTCATGCGTTATCAGCCATGATAACAAAGTCAAAACTTAACCCTTTACTCCATCACCCTATCCACCTAGCCATGATAACAAAGTCAAAACTTAACCCTTTACCCCATCACCCTACCCACCAGCTTCATGCATTA
>JAPXFY010007023.1:0-11602 GCA_030674185.1 Monoplex corrugatus | reverse complement strand
CTGTACCCCTCCAAACATTAAGATAGATAATAATGATAATAATAATTAATGTTTAAGGAAAATTTCATTTTTTTCAGCTCTACATTCAACTTTACTCATCCTTTCTAAGTATATATGCACGTGCGAAAACCTAACACACACACACGACACAGACACACACAGACCACACAGACACACACACACACACACAACACACACACACCCCACACACACACACACACACACACAACACACACACACGTTTTTTTCATTTGCTTACTTGACAAGTGTACATTTTTGTTAAGAGGAAAAACACCACACTCATCACTCAAAAACACACACGGGACACAACACACATACCACACACACACACACACACCACACACACACAACACACACACGCATGCACACACACATTACACACACAACACACACACACACCGCACGACATCCCCATACACACATACACACACAACCACACAAACACACACATACCAAACCACACAAAACACATCACCTACACCTATCCACACCACACACACACTTTACACACACCACACCACAATACCCACACACACACACATCACACACCACTCACAAGGTTTTAGCCTGATCATCCCCCAACCCCGCATTTTTTTTCAGCAGCTGGATTTAAAAATCACTGTTTGACGCCATATACACGGCCTGCAGGAAAGGCAACATTTGACACTGGTCTGCTGCCTTTGATGCACGTTTTACAAAAAGCCATGGTGGACAAGCCAGGGGGGGAGCAGACAACCAGGAGGACTGTCAATCGGGGTTAATACCATGGCGCACAAGGCGCCTTTCCGCCCTTCGTCACCGTCTGGGCATGCGTGTTTGAGACCCCCGGGTTTGCGTTTTCAAATCAGTTATCATCACACAGTTATGGATCGATTGGTCTGAGGGGTGGTGGACTGGCCGCTTTTTGACTTCAAAGGGAATTCTCGAACTTTGGCGTGAGTTTAATCTAAAAGTGACGTTATGGGGTGTGTCCTTGGTCTCTCCACTCTCTCTTTCTCTTCTCTCTCTCTTTCTTCTCTTCTCTCTTCTCTCTCTCTTCTCTCTCTCTCTTTCCTCTCTTTTTTTTCGTTGCAAGCCAATTTTGGTAGAGCAAAGATGCCCAGGCTGGAATTTGTAAATTTTTTCCCAAAAATTGGTCACTGCCCTTTAAATTAAAACAAAAGTTTGTTTTTAATAAAAAAGGGATTGTGATTTCTTCCCAATTTTTTAACCCATTTTTGGGTTTTGAAAAACAATATGTTGTTTTGAATAAATTGTTTGTTTTAATCTTTTGAGAAAACGATTGTGAGCTGTTTTCACACAAAAGGTTGACTCAATTGTGTTCTGCTTTTTTAAATCATTCTTTTTGTGACTTTCAAAGAAACAATATCTATGCTCTGTCAACTCCATGTTGCTTAAACAGTCCAGACATATGCCTCTAAGTTCGTTTTAGCAAATGTGTGGGCCGCTGGCGGTCCTTGCAAAATCAAAATCGTTTCAAGTAAGCTTTCTGCTATAGAAAACGCAATGTTTCTTTTCTTCGGGGGATGGTAAATTTTTGTGAGGTAGTAGGTTGGCGTCATAAAAAAATGCATGCTAGGTATTCTGCTGGTTTTGGCTGGTTCTTTGAGGGGCTTTTTCCGATGGAAAAGATGGCGTGGTTGCAAACCCTTTGCATTTGCGCTCGTTTTTGTTAAAATGCGGACATAGATACAGCCGGCTTTTTCTGGCACATTGACCCCCGGGCCAACCCCCAGTTGTGCCAGGTGTAGGTTTGGGTAAAAACGGGGGGGGTTTTTAAAAAATTAGGGGGGGGGGGGAAAATTTTGGAAGGGGTTTAGGGGGAGTTTTGCAGGTTTTTACCAAATTTTTAATTTTTTGTTAAAGAAAATTTGGGTTTTTTAAAATTGAAAAAAGGGATTTTGGGGGTTTGGGGGGCGGGTGGTTTATTTTTTGAATTGGGGGTTTTATTTTTGTGTTTTTTTTTAAGGGGGGCCCCCCCCGGGTATATTTAATATGTTAGTGGAAATTTGGGGGGGGTTTTTATTGGGTGGTTTCAATTTTGGGATGGATGGGCTAGAAGGGTTTTGGTCGGTGGGGGGTGGGGAGGGGAAAAAAGGAGGAAAAAAGGAGGAGGGGGGAAAAGAAAAAGAAGGAGGGGGAAAAAAAAGGGAGAAGGGGGGAAGAAGAAGGAGAGGAGGGAAGAAAAAAAAAGGGAGAGAGGGGGAAAAAAAAAAGGGAAAGAGGGGGGAAAAAAAGAAAAGAAGGGGAGGGGAAAAAAAAAGGAGAGAGGGGGAAGAAAAAAAAAAGGGGGGGGGAGGCAAAGAAAGGGAAGGGAGGGAAAAAAAAGAAGGAGAAGAGGAGGGAAAAAAAAAAGAGAAGGGTGAAGAAAAGAAGGGAAAGTGAAGAAAGGGAGAGAGGAGGGAAAAAAGAAAGGAGAAAGGAAAAAAAAAAAGAAAAGAAAAGGGGGGAGTGAAACAAGAAAGGAGAGGGGAGGGAAAAAAAGGGGAGAAGGGAGGGAAGAAAAAGAAAGGAGAAGAGGCGGGGAAAAAACAAGGAAGGGGGGTGAAAAAGAAAGGAGAAGGGGGGGGGGGGAAAACGAAAGGAGAAGAGGGGGGAAAAAAAAGAAAGGAAAAGAGGAGGGGGAAAAAAAAAGGAGAAGGGGGGGGGGAAAAAAAGAAGGGCAGGGATGGGGGAGCCAGAAAAGGAAAAGAGGAGGGGGAAAAGAGGGGAAGGGGGGGAAAAAAAAAAAAAAGGGAAGGGGGGGAAAAAGAGGAGAAGAGGAGGATGAAAAAAAAAGGGGAGGAGGGAAAGAGAAAAAAAAAGGGGGGAGGGAGAAAACCCCCGGAAAAAGGGGGGAAGAAAGAAGAAAGGGGAGGAGGGGGGAAACGGAAAAAGAGGAGGGAAGAAAGAAAAAAAAGGGGGGGGGAAGAAAGAAAGGGAGAAGAGGGGGAAGAAGAAAAAGCCGGGAAGGGGGAGGGGAAAGAAAAGGGGGGAAAGAAAAAAAAAAAGGGAAGGGAGGGAAAGAAAAGAAAAGAAGGAGAAGGGGGGAAGAAAAGAAAAGACAGGGGAGGGGGAAAAAGAAAGAAAAGAAGGAGAAGAGGAGGGAAGAAAGAAAAGAAAGGAGAAGGGGGAGGGAAAAGAAAAGGGGGAAAAGGGAGGGAAGAAAAAAAAGAAAGGAAAAGGGGGGAGAAAAAAAAGAAAGGGAAGGGGGGGAAGAAGACGGGAAAGGGGGGGGAGGGAGAAAGAAAAAAAAAGGGGAAAAAGGAGGGAAGAAGAACAAAAAGGGGGGAGGGAAGAAAGAAACCCCCCCCCCCCCAAAACCCGGGGGGGGAAAAAAAACCCCCCCCGGGGGGGGGCCCCCCTGGGGGGGGGGGGGGGGGGGGGGGGGGCCCCCCCCAAAAGGGGGGCCCCCCCCCGCCCCCCCCCTAAAAAAAACCCCCCCAAACCCCCGCCCCCGCCCCCCAAAAAAAAAAAACCCCCCCCCCCCGGGGGGGGGGGCCCCCCCAAAAGCCCCCCCCCCCTTTTTGGGGGGAAAAACCCCCGGGGGGGCCCCGGGGACCCCCCCGCCCCCCCCCCCCCCGCCCCCCCCCCCCCGGGGGGGCCCCCCCACGCCCCCCCCCGGGCCCCCCCCCCCCCGGGGGCCCCCCCCCCCCCCGGGCCCCCCCCCCCACGGGGCCCACCCCCCCCCTCCGAAAAACCCCCCCCCCGGGGCCAAAACCCCCAGGGGGCCCCCCGCCCCCCCGTCCCCCCCTCCCTTCCCCTTTTCTTTTTTCTCCCCCCCCCCCCCCCGGCCCCCCCTTTCCCCTTTTGCCCCCCCCCTTCCCCCGCCCCCCCCCCTTTTTCGTCCCCCCTCCTTCTCCTTTTTCCCCCCCTTTCCTCCCCCCCCTTTCTCCTCTTCGTCCTCCCCCCCTTTTCCCTTTTCCCCCCCTCCCTTTTTTTGTCCTCCCCCCCTTCCCCTCTTCTGTCCTCCCCCCCTTCTCCTTTCTGTCCCCCCCCCTTTCCCTTTGTCCTCCCCCCTTTCCTCTTTGCCCTCCCCCCCCCTTCTCCTTTCGTCCTCCCCCTTTTCCCCTCTTCTGCCCCCCCCCTTTCCCTCCCCTTTTTTCCCTTTGGGGTCTCCCCCTTTTTCCCTTTTTCCCCCCCTTTTTCCCTTTTTCCCTCCCCCCCTTCTCCTTTCTTCCTCCCCCCCCTTCTCCTCTTCTGTCTCCTCTCCTTCTCCATTCTGTCCTTCCTCCCTTCTCCTCTTCTGCCCTTTCCCTTTCCCCTTTTCCCCTCTTCTGTCCCCCCCTCCCTTCCCCTCTTTGTCCTTCCCCCCCTTCTCCTCTTTGTCCCCCCCCCCCCTTCTCCTCTTCTGTCATCCCCTCTCCCTATACCCCATTCTCTCTACTGTCCCTTCCCTTCTCCTTTTCTGTCCCCCTTTCCTTCTCCTCTTTGCCCACCCCCCCTTTTACTACTCCATTTTCTCTACTGCCCCTTCCCTTCCCCTTTTTCCTCTCCCCCTTTCTCCTTTCTGCCCTCTCCTCCTTCCCCTCTTTATCCCCCCCTCCCTTCCCTTTTTGTTTTCCCTCCCTTCCCCTCTTTGTCCTCCCCCCCCTTTTCCTTTTGTCATCCCCTCTCCTTACTACCCATTTCCTCTACTGTCCCCCCCCTTTTCTCCTCTTTGTCCCCCTTCCCTTTCTCCTCTTCTGCCCCCCTTCCTTATACCCCATTCTTCTTTGCCCCTCTCCCTTCTTTCTTCCTCCCTTCCCTCTCCTTTTTTGCCCCCCTTTCCCTCTACTACCCCTTCTTATCTATGTCCCTCCTTCCCCTCTACTGCCCCCCTTTCCTTCCCCTTTCAGTCCCTTCCCTCTCTTTTTTTTTCCCTCCCCCCCCTTTTCCGTTCTGCCCCCCCCTCTCCCTTTTCCCGTTTTGCCTCCCCTTCCCCCTTTTCCCGCTTTGTCCTCCCTCTCCACCCCGTCCCCGTCTTTGTTTTCCCAAAAACGCTACCGTTGTTCATCCTTATTCCGCGTCCCAGAAAGTAGGTATCAATACCCCCCGGTCCCAGACCTGTCCAGAAACAACAAGACATCTTTAGTATTTGCCGCTGACTCAAGATGGTGTGATTGTTCGCCTTTTGCGGACAGAGCGGCGGGGGGAATGGGTAGGATAAGAAGAAGGGGGGCCAGGAAAAAGATGAGTTCGGCGAGTATGTTGTTGGGTATATTTATATTTGCGCTTTCCCCTTTGACCCCGCACCCTCCCCCTAATGAAAAAAAACTTAACCTTTTGACTCCCTCACCCTATCCCCAGTTTCCCTGAGAAGTGGTGGATGGCTGAGGGAGTCAAAAGGTTAAGTTTTTGCTTGCTAGCATGGTTGACAATGCACGGTGTGGTGGATTGGGTGCGGTGTCAAAAAGGGTTAAATTCTTTTCATTATCAGCTCTTTTTCTCTGTTCCTTCTTTCTGTTTTTCTGTTGTCTGTCTCTGTTTCTGTCTTGTGGTCCCTTGTTGTTGTCCTCTCTTCTCCTCTCTCTCTGTCTTTCTTCTTTTTCTTGTCTTTGTCGTCTCTCTCTTCTTACTCTGCTGTCTCTCTGTCTTGTCTCTCTCTCTCTCTCTCTCTTTTTTCTCTGTCTCTCTTTCTCTCTCTCTCTCTCTCTCCATCTCGCCCTCTTTCTCTCTCTTTCTCCTCTCTCTGTCTTGTCTTGTCTTTTCTCTCTCTGTCTCTTTTTATTGTCATCTATCTATTATCTATTTTTGTCTGTTTGTTGTTGTCTGCCCCTCTGTCTCTGTGTCTGTTGTCTGTTGTTAGTCGGGCTGTCTGTTGTCGGTCCCTCGGTCTGTCGGTCTGTTGTCTTCGGTCTGTCTGTCTCTCTTCCTTTTCCTCTCTTCTCTCTCTCCTCTTCTCTCTCTCTCTCTCTCTCGTGCGTTGAAGCACCCCTTCGGATTTTCCATTTTAGCGGGGCTGGTTGGTTGTTTTTGAGAACCGTGGAATCGATTCAACCCTTTCCTGTAAAAATGAAAAATGGCTTTTTTGTTTCTGGTATTTAATTGTTTTCTATCTTGACAGAAAAAATTGCCCGTGCTCGGGGGTGTTTGAGCCAGCCAAGTTGCCTTTTTTCACAGCTACCCCCAATAGCATCTAAAGGCCATCTGCGCCCGCCACCCGTGCTGCTCGATTAAAATGGTCGCCCCCCGTCAGATGATGGTAACCTTTTCCAATTGGTTTTCTGTTTTCCCTGCTGCTTCTAATTTTTCCCAAAATGTGCAAAGATTTTTACAATACTTACAGAACCACAAACGTGTTTGGTCGTTCAAAAACAAAAGACTATGCAAACTTGAACATAAAAACCAATTTTTGTAGTATTCTCTCCTCTTCATAGTTGTGGTAGGGTAGTTGCGGGGTATAAAGTAAGCTTGGGCGCTCCTTTTTTGAGGAGTATTTTTGTCTGGCTTAGGTTTTTGTGCTTTGTATCTGCTTCTTGTAGGGAGATAATTCCTAGTGACTCTCAAGAGTTTGTCCTTTGGGTTTATGTTTTTGTTTGTTTTATGACTTGTAAGGGGAAAAAGGTGGCGCTAGCCGCGGGCGGCTGGGCGGGTGCCCAGTGAGAGGAAGGCCAGAGTAAGGCAAGGAAGGGTTTTATTCCGGGTTTGTTTTTGTCGGTTTTGCTGGGTGGGCCTGGTTAGTGCCGTTGTGTGGCCCTGTCCCCTGGTTTGTCATCTCCCCACCTACCCTTGATTTTTAAAAAAAGGTAACTGTGACTGGGTCTGAAGGGGTCATGAGCTCGGGACAAACCCCCACCCTCCCCCCCCATTATATATCAGGTGCCCCCCCCGCCCTGGGCGTTGGCGATCATGGCTTTCCCTCTGTCTCTATCTCTCGTTGCCCCTAGCTCTCCCCCCCCTCCCCCTCCCCGCCACTCTGGTCCGTCCGGGATTTTCTCCCCGGGTCTACCCGGTGCTCTCTTTCCTCCCGCTTTCCCGTTGTGACCAGGTGCTCCCAAAACCCCCCTTTCCCCAAAAAAGCCTATATATATTGCCTGTCTTTTCCAATTTCCTTAGAGTGATCTACTTGTTTGCCTCCATCAAGGCGTCTCGTTTGTTTTCTTTGCTTTTCCTGGGACTCTAAATTCTTCTTAAAACCACATCTGGCTGCCTCAATCTTGCTCTGGCTTTGCTTGTGTTTTTAACGCCCCCACATCCGTTAAAAAAAGATTGGTTCTATTAACCCCTTGCTGTGAAATGGTCAGAGCTGTGGCGCCCTCCTTCCCCCCATTGCTTTTGAAATGGGTTTGTGTTTTTGGGAGGTTGGGAGGTGGTTTCGGGGAGGTGGTGAGGCACTGTTTTCTGGGTCCCCTCAGCACCTCGTGGTGTTCTTATTAACTTACGACACTTAGAGAAAAAAACTCGCTGCTGGTTTTATTTATGCAGAAAAAAAAAATGTCAATGCAATTTTGTCGTGGGGTCGTCATCCCAAACCCTGCGGACTGCAAGCAGAGAATGGTGGGTGGCCTCCCAAAATTTTGTGGCTGGCTACAAAAGTTAGCCAGGCTTGCCCGGGCGAAAAAAAACAGTCCCCGGAGCGAGGGCGATGGTTTTTTGTCAGACGAAAAAGGGGGGTCTTTGGGGAAGGTCTGACTAGAAAACCCCTGAATGTTCTAGACGAAGCCCTCAAGCTGAAAAAAAGTCGTTTGTTCTCAAGGGTAAGTCTTTTAGCCATGAGCTATGAATAGAGCAAAATTACAGAAAAAAAAAAGAGGGTGGGTTAGAGGTACCAGGCCTGCAAGCGCCCCTAACAAACCTGCAGTTTGAATGTCTCGCCTCCTCTACTCAGACGAGAATGGGGTTTTAACGAGGTCCCGGGTGGAGCAGAGTTTGTCCTGTATCATCATATCATCATAGTTTCCTTCCGCATGGCGTTGGCGATTGGACTTCCCTCGTCTCTATCTTTGTTGCCTCAGCATCTCTTCCCCCTCCTTGTCCCCAGCCCCTCTGTAATCCGACTGTATTTCTCCTGGGTTCCCCGGGGCTCTCTTTCCCCCCAGCTTTCCCCTTGTGACCGGGTTCTAATTCCCCTTTCCTTAAAAATGGTTGAATGTTGCTGCCTTTTCCTAATCTTCCTTATGAATGATCTACTTGTGTCTGCCTCCATCAAGACTGTCTCGTTTGTTTTCTTTGCTGTCCATGGAACTTCTCAACATCCTTCTTAAAAACCACATCTCGGCTGCCTCAATCTTGTTCTGGTTTTGCTGTGTCCTGTGCCTCAACAGAATCCTCCATTCTTAGCTATATCTGGCTACCAATTTCTATGGCATTAAAATTGGCCTTCTCACTGTCCCATCTTAATATCATTGCTGTTCTGGTGGTGGCAATATAGGTTCATTAAAACTGGCCTTCTCACTGTCCCATCTGTTGTGGTGGTGTCAGTATAAGATTAGATAGGTCTCCCTTCCCCCGCTTCCTTGGCTTCACCTAGTTGATAGAAGTCTGAGCATTTGGGCATTGACTAGGGGGAATTCTATCATGCGAGGGCGAGTTTATACAGAATAGCTAGTTGTGTTGTGATTCAAACCTTTAATTATTTATTTATTTACTTTTATATATATATATATATATATATATATATATATATATATATATATATATATTTATATATATTTTATATGTTCCTTTTTTGAAGGCAAGATACACACATACACATGTCATTTACATGTAACCAAGATTATCCCAGCGGTAGGCTGATAAAATACCAGTATAAATATATACTAGGTCAAACATAGTCTAGGTAGGGCCTCAGGACCTGGGGCCCGCTCATGGGTTTATGTGTTGAGTTAAGGCATGCGCCATGATCACCATACACGTGGCATCTGTGACGTTAGTGCATATGGAATTCGTTCCGAGCGCGGAGACGTCATCTTGAGAAAATGAAAACTGAAACTGAATCCCTAGGATGGTTATCCCCGTCGGCCATATCACCTGAGATGGGTTTCCAACGTAAAAACTGAACCATTTCCATGGCAGTTGGTGGGAAAATGGACAAAATAACCACATTCTTTGATAGTTGTGGCTTGACAGTGTAGACGGCGAAAACTAGAAGAAAAATCACAAACAGAAAGCTTACTGGTATGGCTTGACCACCATTTTTTCCATTTAAACGTTTCTCACTCCCGCTTGCTCCCTTTCATATTTGTTGGGGTTTTTTAAAACATGAGAAACTATGTTGTTTTGTTGTGGAAGGCTTTTAAGAAAGGAAACGTGATACGTTCTTCGTGGTATAATTCAGAAAACAGCACGATTTTGTTATCACTTAACAGCGTGATGCATAAGCCATGTGACAGCAATTCAGTCCTAAATGTTCACTTGCGTAGATTCCATGGCTCATTACCATCTCGTTTTACTGTTAACATGCTTGCAGAAATACTTACTACAAGCCAATCTGAACAGTCACTCCAAAACCTGATTCTCCCCCAGTTTACCGTTATCACAAATCAAGAAGTACAACGGCCTCTCTGTCTCTTTTTCCACAAATGAATGCAATGTTTGTAAAATAATGAAAGTCATCACTTGAAATGTGCTGGATGGTTGGCTGTGTTGACAGAGTGGTGGCTCAAGATCTGAGGTATTGAGTTCAATCCCAGACTGCAGCATAAAGCCTGGACTGTTTGCTACCTATCTATTTTAATGCTCCAGTCCTTCAGGTGGTGTCAGCTTATGTTCTATAAGTCCTGTTTTCCCTTTCCCTCTGATTTAAAGGACCTCGCCGTGGCATAGGGTTCTGGGGTAGGATCGAGGAATCTGCCGAATAATCATTGGCAGATTCGGATGGAGTATATTTCGAATCGTCCGAATGGTTTGGTTTGGTTTTGGTTTGGTTTGGTTTGGTTTGGTTTGGTTTTTGGTTTGGTTTGGTTTGGTTTGGTTTGGTTTGGTTTGGTTTTGGTTTGGTTTGGTTTGGGTTTTGGGTTTGGTTTGTTTGGTTTGGTTTGGTTTGGTTTGGTTTGGTTTGGTTTGGTTTTGGTTTGGTTTTGGTTTTTGGTTTGGTTTGGTTTGGTTTGGTTTGGTTTGGTTTGGTTTGGTTTGGTTTTGGTTTGGTTTGGTTTTGGTTTGGTTTGGTTTGGTTTGCTTTGGTTTGCTTTGCCTTGCTTTGCTTTGCTTTGGTTTGCTTTGCTTTGCGTTGGTTTGGTTTGCTTTGGTTTGCTTTGGTTTGCTTTGCTTTGCTTTGATTTGATTTGCTTGGTATGGTTTGTTTTGCTTTGGTTTGGTTTGGTTTGATTTGTTTTGCTTTGGTATTGATTTGGGTTTTTTGCTTTGGTATGATTTGTTTTGCTTTGGTATGATTTGTTTTGCTTTGGTATGATTTGTTTTGCTTTGGTATGATTTGTTTTGCTTTGGTTGATTGTTATGATTTGTTTTGCTTTGGTATGATTTGTTTTGCTTTGGTTGATTTGTTTTGCTTTGGTATGTTTGTTTTGCTTTGGTTTGTTTGTATGATTTGTTTTGCTTTGGTATGATTTGTTTTGCTTTGGTTTGCTTTGGTTTGCTTTGGGTTTGCTTTGGTATGATTTGTTTTGCTTTGGTTATGGTTTGTTTTGCTTTTGGTATGGTTTTTTTTTGCTTTGGTTTGGTTTGCTTTGCTTTGGTTTGCTTTGGTATGGTTTGTTTTGCTTTGGTTTGGTTTGTTTTGCTTTGGTTTGCTTTGGTTGATTTGTTTTGTTTTGGGTTTATGGTTTGTTTTGCTTTGGTTATGGTTTGTTTTGCTTTGGTATGGTTTGTTTTGCTTTGGTTTGCTTTGGTATGATTTGTTTTGCTTTGGTTTGGTTTGTTTTGCTTTGGTATGGTTTGTTTTGCTTTGGTATGGTATTTTGTTTTGCTTTGGTTTGGTTTGTTTTGCTTTGGTTTGGTTTGTTTGCTTTGGTTTGCTTTGGTATGTTTGTTTTGCTTTGGTTTGGTTTGTTTTGCTTTGGTATGGTTTGTTTTGCTTTGGTTTGCTTTGGTTATGGTTTGTTTTTTGCTTTGGTTGGTTTGTTTTGCTTTGGTTTGCTTTGGTATGATTTGTTTTGCTTTGGTATGGTTTGTTTTGCTTTGGTATGGTTTGTTTTGTTTTTGGTTTGCTTTGGTATGGTTTGTTTTGCTTTGGTTTGGTTTGTTTTGCTTTGGTTTGCTTTGGTATGGTTTTGTTTTGCTTTGGTTTGGTTTGGGTTGATTTGTTTTGCTTTGGTATGGTTTGTTTTGCTTTGGTATGGTTTGTTTTGCTTTGGTATGGTTTGTTTTGCTTTGGTTTGGTATGGTTTGTTTTGCTTTGGTTATGTTTGTTTGTTTGTTGGTTTGGTTTGATTTGGTATGGTTTGTTTTGCTTTGGTTGGTTTTGTTTTGCTTTGGTTTGCTTTGGTATGATTTGTTTTGCTTTGGTATGGTTTGTTTTGCTTTGGTATGGTTTGTTTTGCTTTGGTTGTTTGTTTTTGCTTGGATGGTTTGTTTTTTGCTTTGGTTTGGTTTGGTTTTTGTTTGTTTTGGGTATGTTTTTTTTGTTTGGGGTTTGCTTTGGTAGATTTTTTTTGGTTTTGGTTTTGGGTTGATTTGTTTTGTTTTGGGTTTTGGGTTTTTGTTTGGTTTTTTTGGGTTTTTT
>JAPXFY010000702.1:15000-42500 GCA_030674185.1 Monoplex corrugatus | reverse complement strand
CCCTGTGACAAAATTGAAGTCTCTACCACCTCACTCTCCTATGACCTCAGAGTTTCTATGGGACAGCCTTTGCATGGCAATAGACTTGGTTATGTGTAGTCTTTTGTCGAGCGCTGTGCTAATGTTTGCAATCCACTGGCGCCATTAGTTTCACTGCCGAGTTAGCACGATCATGGCCGCTTGTGAACAAATAGCAAAACTATCATATATTGTTTGACAGAAAAGAGGATAATGATGTAAGAGACATCGAGGGAAGAAGGGTGGAAAGAGAGGAAAAAGAAGAGAGAGAGAGAGATAATGAAAGAGAAAGAGAGAAGTAAAGTGAATGACAAAGAGAGATAGACAGACAGACAGAAAGAGAGAGAACGAGAGAGACTAGGAGGGAGAGAGACAGATACAGAGAGAGAGAGAGAGAGAGAGAGAGAGAGAGAGAGAAACAGACAGAGAGACAGAAAGACAGAGAGACAGACAGACAGAGAGACAGAGAGAGACAGACAGAGAAACAGACAGACAGAGAAACAGACACACAGACAGACAAACAGAGAGAACACATCCTCAAGCTAACACAGATTCATCTAACATCTAACTATTCACAGCAACACAGTATCCCCAACACCGACGAATGTTTGGGAAGGTAAAGCAGAAACGGAGAAGAGAAGAGATGGACACCCTCATAACACTGGCCCTGTGACAAAATTGAAGTCTCTACCACCTCACTCTCCTATGACCTCAGAGTTTCTATGGGACAGCCTTTGCATGGCAATAGACTTGGTTATGTGTAGTCTTTTGTCGAGCGCTGTGCTAATGTTTGCAATCCACTGGCGCCATTAGTTTCACTGCCGAGTTAGCACGATCATGGCCGCTTGTGAACAAATAGCAAAACTATCATATATTGTTTGACAGAAAAGAGGATAATGATGTAAGAGACATCGAGGGAAGAAGGGTGGAAAGAGAGGAAAAAGAAGAGAGAGAGAGAGATAATGAAAGAGAAAGAGAGAAGTAAAGTGAATGACAAAGAGAGATAGACAGACAGACAGAAAGAGAGAGAACGAGAGAGACTAGGAGGGAGAGAGACAGATACAGAGAGAGAGAGAGAGAGAAAGAGAGAGAGAGACTAGGAGGGAGAGAAAAAGAAAGAGAGAGAGA
Source organism: Monoplex corrugatus (assembly GCA_030674185.1). Classification (NCBI taxonomy): domain Eukaryota; kingdom Metazoa; phylum Mollusca; class Gastropoda; order Littorinimorpha; family Ranellidae; genus Monoplex; species Monoplex corrugatus. The sequence continues at coordinate 41,354 of JAPXFY010000702.1, read as the reverse complement.
GAGAGAGAGAGAGACAGACAGACAGACAGACAGACAGAAAGAGAGAACGAGAGAGACTAGGAGGGAGAGAGAAAGAAAGAGACAGAGAGAAAGAAAGAGACAGAGACAGAGAAACAGAGAGAGAGAGACAGAGAGAGAGAGAGAAGAGAGAGAGAGAGAGAGAGAGAGAGAGAAAACTAGAGGTAGACAGAGAGAGGGATGGAGGGAGATAAAGAAATAGGGAAAGAGAGGAGGAAGAAAGAGACAGAAAGAGAGAGAGAGAGAGCGGGAAAGAAGGAAAGAGAGAGACAGACAGACATACAAAAGAGAGAGAGAGGGGGGAGGGAGAGAGACAGAAAGGGAGAGAAAGAGAGAAAGAGAGAAAGAGACTGATATATATATATATATATATATATATATGTACATATATATGTATATATATATATATATATATATATAAAGAGAGAGAGAGAGAGAGAGAGAGAGAGAGAGAGAGAGAGAGAGAGACAGACAGACAGACAGAAAGACAGACAGACGGGAAAAACAGATACAGAGAGAGAAGGAAAGACATACAGTCAGAGAAGCAGAATCAATATAGGATGATATTTGTATTACTTTCTGTTTGAACGACACATAGCCCACGAACACAGCTGAACTTTGTTTTAATGAGTCTGCTCTGTTTCCACACACACAGACAAAATACAGATTTTTGTGGCTGATTCAGTCATTCAGCCTTGTCATCTCTTCCTCTGTTCTTCGATCTTTGCTTCAACATACATTGCTGCCTGACTGGTTCTGCTGACAGGAGGCGTGGATTTGAAATAGGAAGCCTTGAGCTTACTTCCAATAAAATAAATAAAATAAAATAAAATAAAATGAAATAAAATAAAATAAAATAAAATAAGATAAAATAAGATGAAATGAAATAAAATAAAATGAAGTAAAATAGAATAGAACAGAATAGAATAGAATGAAATGAAATAAAATAAATAAATAAAATGAAATGAAATAAAGTAAAATAAAGTAAAATCAACTAAAATGAAATAAAATAAAACGAAATGAAAAAAATAAAGCAACATAAAATAAGATAAGATAAAATAAAATAAAATAAAATAAAATAAAATAAAATGAATAAATAAAATGAAATAAAATCAAGTAAAATGAAATGAAATAAAATGAACATAAAATAAGATAAAATAAAATAAAATAAAATAAAATAAATAAAATAAAGGAACATAAAAATAAAATAAAATAAAATGAACCAAACTAAAATAAATAAAACAAAACAAAATAAAATGACATCTGGCCTGTCTGCTGCCCATTTTAACCCTTTGACTCCCGCACCCTGTCCACCATCATCCTGCATTGTCAAGCATGCTAGCAAAGCCAAAACTTAACTCTTTGACTCTCTCACCCTGTCCATCAGCATCCTACATTATCAAGCATGCTAGCAAAGCTAAAACTTAACTCTTTCGACTCCCGCACCCTGTCCACCAGCATCCTGCATTATCAACCATGCTAGCAAAGCCAAAACTTAACCCTTTGACTCTCTCACCCTGTCCACCAGCATCCTGCATTATCAACCATGCTAGCAAAGCCAAAACTTAACCCTTTGACTCTCTCACCCTGTCCATCACCTACCAACAGGCTCATGGCGTCAGCCAGATAACTTCTGGCAGATTTGGTCTGAGCACATATGGATATGTCCGAGTGCATAGAATCCTTTGAAGCATACCTGTTTTATTTCACAAATATAGATGAAAGAAAGAAGAGGTATGGAAATAGAGGTAGTAAGAGAGGAGAGAGGAAATAGGAGAAAGACACGGGTGGGGGGGGGGGGAGGGGGGAACAGGGAGAAAAACAGAGACAGAGAAACAAATTCTGAGAAGCAGAGAGAGAGAATGAGCTGAAGGCATACAGAGAGAGGCGGAGGTGCGATAAGGACAGAGATAGAGAGAGGGACAAAACAGACAGAGAGAGAGAGGGACAAAACAGACGGAGAGAGGGACAAAACAGACAGACAGAGAGAGGGACAAAACAGACAGAGAGAGAGAGGGACAAAACAGACGGAGAGAGGGACAAAACAGACAGACAGAGAGAGGGACAAAACAGACAGACAGAGAGAGGGACAAAACAGACAGACAGAGAGAGGGACAAAACAGACAGACAGAGAGAGGGACAAAACAGACAGACAGAGAGAGGGACAAAACAGACAGACAGAGAGAGGGACAAAACAGACAGAGAGAGGGACAAAACAGACAGACAGAGAGGGACAAAACAGAAGACAGAGAGGGAGAACAAAACAGAGGGGACACGAGAGAGAGGGACAAAACAGACAGGAAGGGACAAAGAAGAGAGGGACAAAAAGACAACAGAGAGAGGGACAAAACAGACAGAGAGGACAAAACAGACAGAGAGAGGGACAAAACAGACAGACGAGGAGAGGAGAGGGACAAAACAGACAAGACAGAGAGAGGGACAAAACAGACAGACAGAGAGGGGACAAAACAGACAGACAGAGAGAGGGACAAAACAGACAGAGGAGGACAAACAACGAAGGAGGAAAAAGAAGGGAACAAAACAGACAGACAAGAGAGGGACAAAAAGACAGAGAGAGGACAAAACAGACAGAAGGAGGGGGACAAAACAGACAGACCAGAGAGAGGGACAAAACAGACAGACAGAGAGAGGGACAAAACAGACAGAAGAGAGGGGACAAAACAGACGCAGGAAGAAAAGAAGAGAGAGGGACAAAACAGACAGAAGAGAGAGGGACAAAACAGAAGACAAGAGAGGGACAAAACAACAGAGAGAGGGACAAAACAGACAGACGAGAGGGGACAAAACAGACAGACGAGAAGGGACAAAACAACAGACAGAGAGAGGGACAAAACCAGGGGACAAACAGACAGACGAGAGAGGGACAAAACACAGAGAGGGGACAAACAACAGAGACAGAGAAGAGGACAAAAACAGACAGGAAGGGCAAACAGACAGAGAGGGACAAACAGACAACGAGGGACAAAACAGACAGACAGAGAGAGGGACAAAACAGAAGACCAGAGAAGAGAGGGGACAAAAAGACAGACAGAGAGAGGGACAAACAGACAGAAGGGGAGGAGAGAGGACAAAACAGACAGACAGAGAGAGGGACAACAAACGAAAGACAAAACAGAGAGAGGGACAAAACAGACAGACAGAGAGAGGGACAAAAAACAGACAGAGAGAGGACAAAACAGAAGACGAGAGAGGGACAAAAGACAGACAGAGGAGACAAAAAGAGAGGAAAAACAAAACAGACAGAGAGAGGGACAAAACAGACAGAGAGAGAGAGGGACAAAACAGACAGAGAGAGAGAGGGACAAACAGACAGAGAGAGAGAGGGACAAAACAGACAAGAGAGAGAGGGACAAAACAGAAAGACAGAGAGAGGGACAAAACAGACAGAGAGAGGGACAAAACAGACAGAGAGAGGGACAAAACAGACAGAGAGAGGGACAAAACAGACAGAGAGAGGGACAAAACAGACAGACAGAGAGAGGGACAAAACGACAGAGAGAGGGACAAAACAGACAGAGAGAGGGACAAAACAGACAGACAGAGAGAGGGACAAAACAGAAAGACAGAGAGAGGGACAAAACAGACAGAGAGAGGGACAAAACAGACAGACAGAGAGAGGACAAAAACAGACAGGAGAGAGAGGGACAAAACAGAAGACAGAGAGAGGGACAAAACAGACAGAGAGAGAGGGACAAAACAGACAGAAGACAGAGAGAGGGACAAAACAGACAGAGAGAGGGACAAAACAGACAGAGAGAGGGACAAAACAGACAGAGAGAGGGACAAAACAGACAGAGAGAGGGACAAAACAGACAGACAGAGAGAGGGACAAAACAGACAGAGAGAGGGACAAAACAGACAGACAGAGAGAGGGACAAAACAGACAGACAGAGAAGGGACAAAACAGACAGAGAGAGGGACAAAACAGACAGACAGAGAGAGGGACAAACAGACAGACAGAGAGAGGGACAAAACAGACAGACAGAGAGAGGGACAAAACAGACAGAGAGAGGGACAAAACAGACAGAGAGAGGGACAAAACAGACAGAGAGAGGGACAAAACAGACAGAGAGAGGGACAAAACAGACAGAAGAGAGAGGGACAAAACAGACAGAGAGAGGGACAAAACAGACAGAGAGAGGGACAAAACAGACAGACAGAGAGAGGGACAAAACAGACAGAGAGAGGGACAAAACAGACAGAGAGAGGGACAAAACAGACAGAGAGAGGGACAAAACAGACAGGAGAGGGACAAAACAGACAGAGAGAGGACAAAACAGACAGACAGAGAGAGGGACAAACAAGAGAACAGAGAGAGGGACAAAACAGACAGAGAGAGGGACAAAACAGACAGAGAGAGGGACAAAACAGACAGAGGAGAGGGACAAAACAGACAGAGAGAGGGGACAAAACAGACAGAGAGAGGGACAAAACAGACAGAGAGAGGGACAAAACAGACAGAAGAGGGACAAAACAGACAGACAGAGAGAGGGACAAAACAGACAGAGAGAGGGACAAAACAGACAGAGAGAGGACAAAACAGACAGAGAGAGGGACAAAACAGACAGAGAGGGACAAAACAGACAGACAGAGAGAGGGACAAAACAGACAGAGAGAGGGACAAAACAGACAGAGAGAGGGACAAACAGACAGACAGAGAGAGGGACAAAACAGACAGAGAGAGGGACAAAACAGACAGAGAGAGGGACAAAACAGACAGAGAGAGGGACAAAAACAGACAGAGAGAGGGACAAAACAGACAGAGAGAGGGACAAAACAGACAGAGAGAGGGACAAAACAGACAGAGAGAGGACAAAACAGACAGAGAGAGGGACAAAACAGGACGAGAGAGGGACAAAACAGACAGAGAGAGGGACAAAACAAAGACAGAGAGAGGGACAAACAGACAGAGAGAGGGACAAAACAGACAGAGAGAGGGACAAAACAGACAGAGAGAGGGACAAAACAGACAGACAGAGAGAGGACAAAACAGACAGAGAGAGGGACAAACAGACAGAGAGAGGGACAAAACAGACAGAGAGAGGGACAAAACAGACAGCAGAGAGGGACAAAACAGACAGAGAGAGGGACAAAACAGACAGAGAGAGGGACAAAACAGACAGAGAGAGGGACAAAACAGACAGAGAGAGGGACAAAACAGACAGAGAGAGGGACAAAACAGAAGACAGAGAGAGGGACAAAAACAGACAGAGAGAGGGACAAAACAGACAGACAGAGGAGGGACAAAACAGACAGACAGAGAGAGGGACAAAACAGACACAGAGAGAGGGACAAAACAGACAGACAGAGAGAGGGACAAAACAGACAGAGAGAGGGACAAAAACAGACAGACAGAGAGAGGGACAAAACAGACAGACAGAGAGAGGGACAAAACAGACAGAGGGAGAGGGGACAAAAAACAGACAGAGAGAGGACAAAACAGACAGACAGAGAGAGGGACAAAACAGACAGAGAGAGGGACAAAACAGACAGAGAGAGGGACAAAAAACAGACAGAGAGAGGGACAAAACAGACAGACAGAGAGAGGGACAAAACAGACAGAGAGAGGGACAAAAAGACAGACAGAGAGGACCAGACAAAACAACAGACAGAGAGAGGGACAAAACAGACAGAGAGAGGGACAAAACAGACAGACAGAGAGAGGGACAAACAGACAGACAGAGAGAGGGACAAAACAGACAGACAGAGAGAGGGACAAAACAGACAGACAGAGAGAGGGACAAAACAGACAGACAGAGAGAGGGACAAAACAGACAGACAGAGAGAGGACAAAACAGACAGACAGAGAGAGGGACAAAACAGACAGACAGAGAGAGGGACAAAACAGACAGACAGAGAGAGGGACAAAACAGACAGACAGAGAGAGGGACAAAACAGACAGACAGAGAGAGGGACAAAAACAGACAGAGAGAGAGAGAGGGACAAAACAGACAGACAGAGAGAGGGACAAAACAGACAGAGAGAGAGGGACAAAACAGACAGACAGAGAGAGGGACAAAACAGACAGAGAGAGGGACAAAACAGACAGACAGAGAGAGGGACAAAACAGACAGAGGAGAGAGAGGGACAAAACAGACAGAGAGAGAGAGGGACAAAACAGACAGACAGAGAGAGGGACAAAACAGACAGACAGAGAGAGGGACAAAACAGACAGACAGAGAGAGGGGACAAAACAGACAGACAGAGAGAGGGACAAAACAGACAGAGAGAGGGACAAAACAGACAGACAGAGAGAGGGACAAAACAGACAGACAGAGAGAGGGACAAAACAGACAGACAGAGAGAGGGACAAAACAGACAGACAGAGAGAGGGACAAAACAGACAGACAGAGAGAGGGACAAAACAGACAGACAGAGAGAGGGACAAAACAGACAGACAGAGAGAGGAGCGAAAGAGGAAGACCAGATACCGGTATAGAGAGGGAGAAATAAGAAAACAGATTCAGAGAGGGAGAAATAAGAAGACAGATTCAGAGAGGGGAAAAATAAGAAAACAGATTCAGAGAGGGGAGAAATAAGAAAACAGATTCAGAGAGGGGAGAAATAAGAAGACAGATTCAGAGAGGGCTAAATAAGAAGACAGATTCAGAGAGGGAGAAATAAGAAGACCGATTCAGAGAGGGAGAAAAAGAAGACAGATTCAGAGAGGGAAAACAAGAAGACAGATTTGAAGAGGAGCGAAATAAGAAGATAGAAAGAGAGAGGGAGGAGCGATAGGTAGACAGGGATAGGGGCAAAATAGGAAGACAGATAGAGAGAGGGGCAAAATAATTCCCTGTCATCTGGTATCTTTCCCTTTTCCTTCAAATCTGCCCTGGTCAGACCTCTTTTAAAGAAACCTAGTCTTGACCCCAATAACCTCAAAAACTATCGACCTGTTTCCAACCTACCTTTCTTATCCAAAGTCCTTGAAAAAATTGTTCTCGCACAGATCTCTGATCATATCACCGCCAACAACCTCTCTTACCCTTATCAGTCGGCTTATCGCACTGGACACAGCCCTGAAACTGCTCTTGTAAAAATTGCAAATGATATTCTGACTGCTCTTGATCAAAATCAAATCTCTCTTCTATCTCTCCTTGATCTCTCGGCTGCATTCGACACCATCGACCATTCTATCATGCTCACACGTCTCCATAAAGTGTTTGGTATCTCTGACATCGCTCTGTCTTGGTTCCAGTCCTACCTTTCCAATCGCACTCAAACAGTCTCTGTCTGTTGTTCATCCTCTGCACCCGCTACCGTCCAGTTTGGTGTGCCCCAAGGCTCTGTTTTAGGTCCCATCCTATTTGTGCTGTACACACAACCCCTCTCTGAAATTATGCGACTTCACTCTATGTCCCATCATAGCTTTTCTGATGACAACCAACTCTATACTTCTGGTTCCCTCCCACAACTGCCCTCTATAATCAGACAAACCCAAGGCTGCATTTCTGATGTTCACTCCTGGATGACTGTAAACAAACTTCAACTCAACCCCATTAAAACTGAACTTAGCCTTATCTCTACCACCACATTGGCTAAGTGTTCTTCCCTTCCTCTGTCTGTCTCTCTGCTTGGATCTGACATTCCACTATCTTCCACTGTCCGCAATCTTGGAGTCACTCTTGATAACACCCTGTCCTTTGAAAAACACGTCCAGAATGTTTGCAGATTATGCTATCTTGAGATACGCAGAATTTCTTCTATTCGCAATATCCTCTCTGTCGAAGCCACCAAAACTCTCCTCTGTGCCTTTGTTCTCTCTCGTCTCGACTACTGCAACTCCCTCCTCTCGGGCTGTCCTTTCTCTCTCATTCAAAAGCTTCAAAAAGTTCAAAACAATGCTGCTAGGCTCATCTTCAGAAAATCTCGTTCCTCTCATGTCACTCCTCTTCTCAAATCTCTTCACTGGTTACCTGTTGAAAAGAGAATTCGCTACAAGATTGCTTTGTTATGTTTTAAGTCTCTCAACGGTCTTGCACCCCCTTACATCTCTGACCTCCTCCATCTGTACACCCCCTCTCGTCAACTTCGTTCCTCGGCTGATACTCGTACCTTCCGCATACCATTCTGTCGCACTAAAACTTATGGTCAACGCTCCTTTTCCTATCAGGCCCCTGTAATCTGGAATCAGCTCCCTGTCTCTGTTCGCCACTCTGCAACTCTCACTTCTTTCAAGTCCTCTCTGAAAACCCATCTCTTCCACTAGTTCCAGTCCCTCTCATGATACTTATAAAGACTCTACCACCTAACTTCCCCAAATCCCCCTTGTTGTCTTTTGAGCCTTGAATGTCGGCTGGTGTGTGTGTGCGTGTGTGTGTGTGTGTGTGTGTGTGTTGTGTGTGTGTGTGTGTGTGTGTTTGGTTGTGTCTGCGTGATACCTGTAAGCGCTTAGGGCTCTTGTTTTCATCAGATTAGGCGCTATATAAATGCTCTTTATTATTATTATTATTATTATTAGAGAGGGGCAAAATAGGAAGACAGATTCAAAGAAGAGCGAAATAAGAAGACAGATAGAGAGAGGGGCAAAATAGGAAGACAGATAGAGAGAGGGGCAAAATAGGAAGACAGATAGAGATAGGGGCAAAATAGGAAGACAGATAGAGAGAGGGGCAAAATAGGAAGACAGATTCAAAGAAGAGCGAAATAAGAAGACAGATTCAGAGAGGAAGAAATAAGAAGACAGACAGAGAGAGAGAGTGGGGGGGGGGGGCGATAGGTAGACAGAGATAGGGGCGAAATAAGAAGACAAATAGAGAGAGAAAGAGAGGCAAAATTGGAAGACAGACAGAGAGAGGGCAGAGATAGGAAGAGAAAGAGAGGGTCGAAAAAGGAAGACAGAAAAGGGGCGAAATAGGGAGACAGACAGAGGAAGGGGCGAAATAGGAAGACAGAAAAGGGGCGAAATAGGGAGACAGACAGAGGGAGGGGCGAAATAGGAAGACAGAGGGAGGGGCGAAATAGGAAGACAGGAAAAGGGCGAAATAGGGAGACAGACAGAGGGAGGGGCGAAATAGGAAGACAGAGGGAGGGGCGAAATAGGAAGACAGAGGGAGGGGCGAAACAGGAAGACAGAGGGAGGGGCGAAATAGGAAGACAGAGGGAGGGGCGAAATAGGAAGACAGAAAAGGGGCGATATAGGGAGACAGACGGAGGGAGGGGCGAAATAGGAAGACAGAAAAGGGACGAAATAGGAAGACAGAAAAGGGGCGAAATAAGGAGACAGACAGAGGGAGGGGTGAAATAGGAAGACAGAAAAGGGGCGAAATAAGGAGACAGACAGAGGGAGGGGCGAAATAGGAAGACAGAAAAGGGGCGAAATAGGAAGAAAGAGGGAGGGGTGAAATAGGAAGACAGAAAATGGGCGAAATAAGGAGACAGACAGAGGGAGGGGCGAAATAGGAAGACAGAAAAGGGGCAAAAGAGGAAGACAGAGGGAGGCGCGAAATAGGAAGACAGAGGGAGGGGCGAAATAGGGAGACAGACAGAGGGAGGGGCGAAATAGGGAGACAGGCAGAGGGAGGGGCGAAATAGGAAGACAGAGGGAGGGGCGAAATAGGAAGACAGAAAAGGGGCGAAATAGGAAGACAGAGGGAGGGGCGAAATAGGAAGACAGAAAAGGGGCGATATAGGGAGACAGACGGAGGGAGGGGCGAAATAGGAAGACAGAAAAGGGGCGAAATATTAAGACAGAGAAAGGGGCGAAATAGGAAGACAAAGAAAGGGGTGAAATGGGAAGACAGACAAAGGGGCAAAATAGGAAGACAGAGAAAGACAGACAGACAGAGGGACTAAAGGGAAAAACGGAGAGAGGGCGAAACAAGAAGACAGAAAGGGAGAGGGGCAAAATAGGAAGATAGAGATAGGGGCGAAATAGGAAGATAGCTAAAGAGAGGGGTGAAATAGGAAGACAGAGGCGAAATAGGACACATACAGAGAAAGACGAAACAGGAAGTTAGAAAGAAGGACGAAATAGTAAGACAGACACAGAGTGAGACGAAATAGGAAGACAGATAGACAGAAGGATGAAATAGGAAGACAGATAGACAGAAGGATGAAATAGGAAGACATAGAAAGAAGGAGAAAATAGGAAGACATAGAAAGAAGGATGAAATAGGAAGACATAGAAAGAAGGAGGAAATAGGAAGACATAGAAAGAAGGAGAAAATAGGAAGACATAGAAAGAAGGAGAAAATAGGAAGACATAGAAAGAAGGAGGAAATAGGAAGATATAGAAAGAAGGAGGAAATAGGAAGACATAGAAAGAAGGATGAAATAGGAAGACATAGAAAGAAGGAGGAAATAGGAAGACATAGAAAGAAGGAGAAAATAGGAAGATATAGAAAGAAGGAGGAAATAGGAAGACATAGAAAGAAGGTAGGAAATTAGGAAGATATAGAAGAAAAAGAAGGAGGAAATAGGAAGACATAGAAAGAAGGAGAAAATAGGAAGACATAGAAAGAAGGAGAAATGAAATAGAAGGATAGGAAGACATAGAAAAGAAAGTAGGAATAGGAAGACATAGAAAGGAGAGAAATAGGAAGAATAGAAAGAAGGAGGAAATAGGAAGACATAGAAAGAAGGATGAAATAGGAAGACATAGAAAGGAGGAAATAGGAAGACATAGAAAGAAGGAGGAAATAGGAAGACATAGAAAGGAGGAAATAGGAAGACATAGAAAGAAGGAGGAAATAGGAAGACATAGAAGAAGGAGGAAATAGGAAGACATAGAAAGGATGAAATAGGAAGACATAGAAAGAAGGAGAAATAGGAAGACATAGAAAGGAGGAAATAGGAAGACATAGAAAGAAGGATGAAATAGGAAGACATAGAAAGGAGGAAATAGGAAGACATAGAAAGAAGGATGAAATAGGAAGACATAGAAAGAAGGATGAAATAGGAAGACATAGAAAGAAGGAGAAAATAGGAAGACATAGAAAGAAGGATGAAATAGGAAGACATAGAAAGAAGGAGGAAATGGGAAGACATAGAAAGGAGGAAATAGGAAGACATAGAAAGGAGGAAAGAGGAAGACATAGAAAGGAGGAAATGGGAAGACATAGAAAGGAGGAAATAGGAAGACATAGAAAGAAGGAGGAAATAGGAAGACATAGAAAGGAGGAAATAGGAAGACATAGAAAGGAGGAAATGGGAAGACATAGAAAGGAGGAAATAGGAAGACATAGAAAGAAGGAGGAAATAGGAAGACATAGAAAGGAGGAAATAGGAAGACATAGAAAGAAGGATGAAATAGGAAGACATAGAAAGAAGGAGGAAATGGGAAGACATAGAAAGGAGGAAATAGGAAACATAGAAAGGATGAAATAGGAAGACATAGAAAGAAGGAGGAAATGGGAAGACATAGAAAGGAGGAAATAGGAAGACATAGAAAGGAGGAAATAGGAAGACATAGAAAGGAGGAAATAGGAAGACATAGAAAGGAGGAAATAGGAAGACATAGAAAGGAGGAAATGGGAAGACATAGAAAGGAGGAAATAGGAAGACATAGAAAGAAGGATGAAATAGGAAGACATAGAAAGGAGGAAATAGGAAGACATAGAAAGAAGGATGAAATAGGAAGACATAGAAAGGAGGAAATAGGAAGACATAGAAAGAAGGAGGAAATAGGAAGACATAGAAAGAAGGAGGAAATAGGAAGACATAGAAAGAAGGATGAAATAGGAAGACAGATGGAAAGAAGGACGACATAGGAAGACGGATAGAAAGAAGGACGAAATAGGAAGACAGATAGAAAGAAGGAGAAAATAGGAAGACAGATAGAAAGAAGGAGAAAATAGGAAGACAGATAGAAAGAAGGAGAAAATAGGAAGGCAGATAGAAAGAAGGAGAAAATAGGAAGGCAGATAGAAAGAAGGAGAAAATAGGAAGACAGATAGAAAGAAGGAGAACATAGGAAGACGGATAGAAAGAAGGAGAAACTAGGAAGACAGATAGAAAGAAGGAGAACATAGGAAGACGGATAGAAAGGAGAATTAGGAAGACAGATAAAAAGAAGGACGAACTAGGAAGACAGATAGAAAGAAGGAGAACTAGGAAGACAGATAGAAAGAAGGAGAACATAGGAAGATGGATAGAAAGAAGGAGAACTAGGAAGACAGATAGAAAGAAAGACGAAATAGGAAGACAGATAGAAAGAAGGAGAACTAGGAAGACAAATAGAAAGAGGACGAAATAGGAAGACAAATAGAAAGAAGGACGAAATAGGAAGACAGATAGAAAGAAGGAGAACATAGGAAGATGGATAGAAAGAAGGAGAACTAGGAAGACAAATAGAAAGAAGGACGAAATAGGAAGACAGATAGAAAGAAGGAAAACATAGGAAGACAGATAGAAAGAAGGAGAACTAGGAAGGCAAATAGAAAGAAGGACGAAATAGGAAGACAAATAGAAAGAATGACGAAATAGGAAGACAAATAGAAAGAAGGACGAAATAGGAAGACAGATAGAAAGGAGAACATAGGAAGACAGATAGAAAGAAGGAGAACTGGGAAGACAAATAGAAAGAAGGACGAAATAGGAAGACAAATAGAAAGAATGACGAAATAGGAAGACAAATAGAAAGAATGACGAAATAGGAAGACAAATAGAAAGAATGACGAAATAGGAAGACAAATAGAAAGAAGGACGAAATAGGAAGACAGATAGAAAGAAGGATGAAATAGGAAGACACAGAAAGAAGGACGAAATAGGAAGACAAATAGAAAGAAGGATGAAATAAGAAGACACAGAAAGAAGGACGAAATAGGAAGACAGATAGAAAGAAGGACGAAATAGGAAGACAGATAGAAAGAAGGACGAAATAGGAAGACAAATAGAAAGAAGGACGAAATAGGAAGACAGATAGAAAGAAGGAGAAAATAGGAAGACAGATAGAAAGAAGGAGAAAATAGGAAGACAGATAGAAAGAAGGACGAAATAGGAAGACACAGAAAGAAGGACGAAATAGGAAGACAAGAAAGAAGGATGAAATAGGAAGACACAGAAAGAAGGATGAAATAAGAAGACACAGAAAGAAGGACGAAATAGGAAGACAGATAGAAAGAAGGACGAAATAGGAAGACACAGAAAGAAGGAGAAAATAGGAAGACAGACAGAAAGAAGGAGAAAATAGGAAGACAGACAGAAAGAAGGACGAAATAGGAAGACACAGAAAGAAGGAGAAAATAGGAAGACACAGAAAGAAGGAGAAAATAGGAAGACACAGAAAGAAGGATGAAATAGGAAGACAGATAGAAAGAAGGAGAAAATAGGAAGACAGATAGAAAGAAGGAGAAAATAGGAAGACAGATAGAAAGAAGGATGAAATAGTCAGACAGATAAAAACAGAGTGGGGTGGGGTTTGGAGAGGGACAGAGATGAAGAAAAGTTTGAACTAAAAAGCCGGCAAGGACAAAAATAGAACAGGAGAGTATTCATATTCTTCTTTTTTTTTTTTATTCTTTCTTTTTTGTCACAGTCGATTTACCATACGAAACTCGGACTGCTCTTCCCTTTGAGAGCTCCGTCGCTGCAGTGCAGCGCCACCCAATGTTCTTTAAACAGATACTTTAGAAAGGCAAGAAGGTCAATCGGCCTTCAGAGGACCTGGGTAATCAACCTCTGTGACGTATGTTTACTGTAATCAGCCTGCTGAGAGCAGCACGGGATGATATTCGTGTAGATAGTAGCATGGTATGATATTCGTGTAGATAGCAGTATGGCATGATATTCGTGTAGATAGCAGCACGGGATGATATTCGTGTAGATAGCAGTATGGCATGATATTCGTGTAGATAGCAGCACGGGATGATATTGGTGTAGATAGCAGCACGGGATGATATTCGTGTAGATAGCAGCACGGGATGATATTGGTGTAGATAGCAGCACGGGATGATATTGGTGTAGATAGCAGCACGGGATGATATTCGTGTAGATAGCAGTATGGGATGATATTCGTGTAGATAGCAGCACGGGATGATATTCGTGGTAGAAAGAAACTCTAGGGAGAGCTAGACAACAGAAGGTCTTCAGAGAAGTAACCCCCTTTAGACAAGTGTTTCGGCCCTGAATTCCTTACACTCTCGGGGGGCCGGGCCACATCCAGGTCATGACTCCTGGATGCCCTTCTGCTGTTGTCTTATTTTTTATTTTTAAAATTTTCCCACGCCGGGGATCGAACCTGGGCGATTCTGCGCTTCAGAACTGCGGTACGCGGTTTTACCAATGTGCTAACGGGGCACACATCATCTGTAGGGAATTTAATCCTTATGAAGTTCACTTTTTTCGTTCCTCCTTGCCCAGATCCAGCTTGAGCTCCTTTCTGCTGCCTCTGCCATCGCTTTAAGGGCTCTAGTCCTCTTCTTCCCAGAAATGGCGAGTTGTTTCATGAGATCATAAGCGGAGGTGCCCACAAACCCTCTTGCCCCGACCTCTATGGCGAAGATTTTGACCCGCAGACCTGCTTTCTTCAGGGTGCTGGCAAGACCGGCGTATTTTTCGGTCTTGTAGATATGTGCTTCTTCCATTCTGCTTTCGTATGGCACAGTGAGTTCTATCAGAATCACTTGTTTCGAGGAGTCAGAGTGGAGAGCGATGTCTGGTCTCATGCCTGTCTTGCTGATGACATCTGGGTAATTTCTCCACTCTGGGAGGTCTGCTGTACACTCCCAGTCGACTGCTCCATCCAGAAGACCCTTTGGCAATGTGCTGGTTGTCATAGCACTTTCGGGCCAGACCTGTTTCCCTCCTGCTTTGTAGAACGTTGTCATAGCAATTGGTGCGTTTGGGGTCATGGTTTTTTCGCTAACCACATCTGTGATCACTTTCAGAACTTGGTTGTGCCTCCATGTATACCTTCCTTGGGCTAGCGCTACTTTGCAAGAGCTTAGGACATGTTCCACTGTTTGTTTCTTCTGACAGAGCGGACATGCTGGGTCGTCTGCTTTCCCCCATTTCACTAAGTTTGCATTCGAGGGGAGCAGGTCATATACAGATCTGAGGAGGAAGCTTATCCTTAGAGGAGCCATGTGCCACATATCGTTCCAGCTGAGACTTCTTTGGAGTGCACTGTCCCATGTTGTCCATTGCCCCTGTTGACCTTGCTGGACTGCCTTCTGCACTCTTTTGACATCTTCTTCTTCCTTCAACTCCTGTATGATCATGTCTCTTTTTTCCTTCCCTTTGGCTTTGGACCACCACTGCATTTTTGTTGCTCCCAGTCCCTGTCTGTTGGTTTGCGTGTGTCCAATTATTTCTTTGATGCTGAGGTTTCTCTTGGCATTGTTTACAGCCTCTTGGACTTTCCACTTTCTGCCAGTTCTCAGCTTTGGATGAACTGATCTCACGATATTGTCTTCCGATTCCTCCAGCATGCTCAACAGTCTTGCTTTTCCAACTTTGTATTCCTCCACTATGGATTTGAGAGGTAGCTTCAGCATTGCTTGACGACAGTAGAATGCAACATCAGTGAGACCAGGTGGGACACCGAGCCATTTTCTTGTGTATTTGTTGATTTTGGCTTCCATTGCTTCGACTGTGCTGGTGCAAATGTCATAGATTAGCAGTGGCCACAGCAGCTTTGGTATCAGCATGAACTGTAGACACCAGACTTTGTATTTGCCTGGCAGTCCGCAGTTATCTATTTTCTTCAGGCCTTCTTCTGCTGTTTGCTTGGTTTCACATCCCCTTTTTGTGTCTTTCAGGGAGTCATCATACCATCTTCCGAGACTTTTTACTGGCTCTTCTGTGACAGTGGGGATGGCTTGGTTGGCTACCATGAATTTGACTGAATCTGCCACTTTTCCTTTTCGCAGTGAGAGACTTCGGGATTTCTTAGGTTTGAACCTCATTCTTGAAGAGGCCACCAGCTCATCCAGCTGCTTTAAGATTTGGTGTGTCTCTTCCTCATCCGTGGACAAGACTGTTGTGTCATCCATGAAAGCTTTCAGAGGAGGCATCTGGTATCCATCTCCCAGATTCACTGGACCTGAACTCTTCATTGCAGCTTTCAAGATGACTTCCATTGCCAACACGAACAGTATGGGAGAGATTGCACAGCCCATTGCAATGCCCACCTCTAGGTCTATCCAGTCCGTGGTGTATTCTTTGGTAGAGAACCGCATTGAGAACCCTTGGAAATACTTCCTCAGCATTGTTCGGATGTTTTCTGGGATGTGATACATTTCAAGAGCCAGCTGGATCATATCGTGTGGAACTGATCCATATGCATTCGCCAGATCAAGCCAAACTACGTCAATGTTTCTCTTCTCTGTTCTTGCTTTTTGGATGGCATCCCAAATCAACGTGGCATGTTCCAAGCATCCAGGCATTCCTGGTATGCCTCCCTTTTGGACTGACATATCCAGATACTTGTTTTCAGTCAGGTATTTTGTCAATCTTGCTGCCATAACAGAGAAGAAGATTTTCCCCTCGACGTTCAGAAGTGATATTGGCCTGAACTGATTGATGCTGCTGGAGTTCTGCTCCTTCGGAATGTACACTCCTTCAGCTCTCATCCATTGGTCGCTGATCTTCTGGTTCCTCCATGCTGATCGAATCATCTTGTGGAGCCACTCGAGCACTTTTGGGCATTTCTTGTAGAGCAGGTATGGTATTCCGTTTGGTCCAGGTGCTGACTTGGCTCTGGCTTTCTTTACTACGTTCTTCACTTCATCCAGTGTTGGTGGTTTGTTATTGAATTTTCCTTCTGGCGCTGCAGGCCAAACCAGATTCTGGATTTCAAGTGGTGCCTCGCGCTGAGAATCGGAATATGTTTCCCTGAGATGCTGCTCTAGGGTTTCCTTGCCCACTGTGAGAGTCCCTGATTTGGGTTGTTCAAACAGCTTTCTTGAAAAGTCAAAGGGATCTTTGAAGAAACGATCTTGAGTCTTCTTCTTTTTGCTCTTTCTTCGCCTTGCTGATTCCACTTTGCTGAGAGCATTGTGTTTGGCCTTCAGATCTTTCCAGAGTTCCAGGAGCCCTTGCTTCTCGAATTCTGAGGCAGTTTTCATTCGCTTTTTAAGCTTCCTTTTCTCCCTCCGGATGCTCTCCATCTGTTGCTGTCTTCTGGATTTCTGGGGAGGCGTTTTTGTCTTTGGCTGCTTCACTCCATAAGTGTCCCTGCAGATAGAGTATATGATGTCTCCGTATGTGTCAAGTTTGTGTTCCAGCGTACTGTTCCCTATTAGCGCATTCAGCTTAAGGACAAGTTCCTCATCTAATTTCTCCCATTGTTCTTTTGCACCGGCAGGCGGCAAATTGAGTTTTCCACGTTTGGCGTTAAGAGCTTGTGCAAAATCCGCATCAGAACCGTCAGCGTGGATGTCCTTGGCACTATGGTTTAATTCCTGGCCTTGGTCATCCAACGTCTCACCTGCTATCGCAGTGCGCTGCTGCTGGTTCGTATGTGTCTTCAAACAGCCCATTTTTGTCCTGTGGATCTTCATGCCGCGTTTGGTGGTGAATCTCCTTCCACACGCACACGGAAATTCCAACTGGTCATTAATCATGGTCCGTTGTGCGTTTCCAGTCGTGATGGAGTCAGTGCCGATGGATTCATCATTCTCTCCCCCTTTCGGTGAATCCTGGGAGCATCTTTCATTTGAAAAACTCGTGGCATGTCTCTCTCTCTCTCTCTCTCTCTCTCTGTCTCTCCTCTCTTTGTCTCTCTCTTTCTTTCTTTCTCTTTCTCCCTCTCATTTTCATTCCCATTATCTAAGGTAGACCTCCATTCTTGTTTTTGTTCTCCAAATTTCATTTTCTCTCTCTCTCTCTCTTCTCTCTCTCTTTCTCTCTCTATATATTATAGATATATAGATATAGATAGATAGATAGATAGATAGATAGATAGATAGATAGATAGATAGATAGATGCATATCTTTCACTCTTTCTTGCTTTCTTTCTGTCTGTCTGTTTATCTCTCTCTCTCTCTCTCTCTCTCTCTCTCTCTCTCTCTCTCTCTTTTCTCTCTCCCTTTCTCTCTCATCCTTTTTTTCTTTTTATGTCGTTCTGCCTGGCTCTGATGACAGAGCCGTGGATTCAATATCCGATGTCTTGAGGTCAATCCCAGCCCACGCCCTAATAGCTGGCCTGTTCGCTGTCCATCTGAATGCTCCCATCATTCTGGTGATGTCAGCATAGTGGTTCACAGATCCCCCCCCCCCCCCTTTCTCATCTGCCTGCTTCCATTTCAGGACTTTCCATCGTATAGGGTTTTGCGCAGACTGAAGGGGTCTGCCGAGTTATTATTGCTAGGTTTGTGTGGTACGCATATGGAATTGTTCAAAGGTAAATGAATCCCTATTGAACAAACTCAAACTCAAACCCATACTCTCCGTGTGCCTTCTTGCTCCGCACGCTAAAAATGCTACAGCAGGTGAAACTCGTGAAGAGCAGGGCATTGCCCGGCTGCCCTGGTATAAAACATTAGAGACAAGTTCTTTCGTTCTTGCTGTTGACGACTCGGCACTCTCTGTTGTGTTACAATTTTGTAGCTGTACCACAGCCTTTTGAATTTCTTTCAGCTGCTCTGTAGGTTTTCTCCATTCACATCAAGTTTAGGAGGTAAGGGAATCTTGGCGTGCCGTTGACTGGCTCTTCTTTCTTCATTTTCATCTCTCATGGTTGAACTTCAGTATTTGATGTTCTGTCAGTCTTTCTTCTCTTTTTTCAAAGTCCGTTTCATGATTCTGACACCATCGTTCGTTCTTGCTGTTGACGATTTAGAAGACAGAGCAATGCTTCTACGTCTTTACTGGAACATACTGTCTGATTTTCAACTGACACTTACATACATGTTACAATGAACAACAATCAGTTCACATTTACACGATCAGTTCACATTTACACGATCAGTTCACATTTACACGAATATCATGCCGTGCTGCTATCTACACGAATATCGTCCCATGCTGCTATCGTGTAGATAGCAGCATGGAATAATATTCGTGTAGATTGCAGCATGGGATGATATTCGTGTAGATAGCAGCTTGGGATGATATTCGTGTAGATAGCAATACGGGATGATATTCGTGTAGATAGCAATACGGGATGATATTCGTGTAGATAGCAGCATGGGATGATATTCGTGTAGATAGCAGTATGGGATGATATTCGTGTAGATAGCAGCACGGGATGATATTCGTGTAGATAGCAGCATGGGATAATATTCGTGTAGATTGCAGCATGGGATGATATTCGTGTAGATAGCAGCTTGGGATGATATTCGTGTAGATAGCAATACGGGATGATATTCGTGTAGATAGCAATACGGGATGATATTCGTGTAGATAGCAGCATGGGATGATATTCGTGTAGATAGCAGCATGGGATGATATTCGTGTAGATAGCAGCATGGGATGATATTCGTGTAGATAGCAGCATGGGACGATATTCGTGTAGATAGCAGCACGGCATGATATTCGTGTAAATGTGAACTGATCGTGTAAATGTGAACTGATCGTGTAAATGTGAACTGATTGTTGTTCATTGTAACATGTATGTAAGTGTCAGTTGAAAATCAGACAGTATGTTCCAGTAAAGACGTAGAAGCATTGCTCTGTCTTCTAAATCGTCAACAGCAAGAACGAACGATGGTGTCAGAATCATGAAACGGACTTTGAAAAAAGAGAAGAAAGACTGACAGAACATCAAATACTGAAGTTCAACCATGAGAGATGAAAATGAAGAAAGAAGAGCCAGTCAACGGCACGCCAAGATTCCCTTACCTCCTAAACTTGATGTGAATGGAGAAAACCTACAGAGCAGCTGAAAGAAATTCAAAAGGCTGTGGTACAGCTACAAAATTGTAACACAACAGAGAGTGCCGAGTCGTCAACAGCAAGAACGAAAGAACTTGTCTCTAATGTTTTATACCAGGGCAGCCGGGCAATGCCCTGCTCTTCACGAGTTTCACCTGCTGTAGCATTTTTAGCGTGCGGAGCAAGAAGGCACACGGAGAGTATGGGTTTGAGTTTGAGTTTGTTCAATAGGGATTCATTTACCTTTGAACAATTCCATATGCGTACCACACAAACCTAGCAATAATAACTCGGCAGACCCCTTCAGTCTGCGCAAAACCCTATACGATGGAAAGTCCTGAAATGGAAGCAGGCAGATGAGAAAGGGGGGGGGGGGGGGATCTGTGAACCACTATGCTGACATCACCAGAATGATGGGAGCATTCAGATGGACAGCGAACAGGCCAGCTATTAGGGCGTGGGCTGGGATTGACCTCAAGACATCGGATATTGAATCCACGGCTCTGTCATCAGAGCCAGGCAGAACGACATAAAAAGAAAAAAAGGATGAGAGAGAAAGGGAGAGAGAAAGGAGAGAGAGAGAGAGAGAGAGAGAGAGAGAGAGAGAGAGAGAGATAAACAGACAGACAGAAAGAAAGCAAGAAAGAGTGAAAGATATGCATCTATCTATCTATCTATCTATCTATCTATCTATCTATCTATCTATCTATCTATCTATATCTATATATCTATATATATAGAGAGAGAAAGAGAGAGAGAAGAGAGAGAGAGAGAGAAAATGAAATTTGGAGAACAAAAACAAGAATGGAGGTCTACCTTAGATAATGGGAATGAAAATGAGAGGGAGAAAGAGAAAGAAAGAAAGAGAGAGGACAAAGAGAGGAGAGACAGAGAGAGAGAGAGAGAGAGAGAGAGAGAGAGAGAGCAGACAGACACACAGACATAGACAGACAGACAGAGACAAAGACAGGGATAGAAAGAGAGAGATAGAGAGAGAGAGAGAGAGAGAGGAGTCAGACAGAGAGACAAATAGACAGAGACAAAGAGACAGTGAGAGATAGAGAGAGAGAACAGAAAGAAAGGAAGAAAGAAAGGAAGAAGGCAGGAAATACAAAGAAAGAAAGACAAAAAGAGAGAGAGAGTGACAGACAAACAGACAGACATACAGACAGACAGACAGAGACAAATGCAAAAAATCATCAACAACGAGAACAACGACAACGATAAGAAGAACGTCAAAACAGTCGGTTCCAAATTCAGCGTGGTTCGTGCTGACGTCATGACTGACATTTTCAAGCAAGGAGCGAAAACAGACGGTGCCATAGTGAATTGAACAGTAGTCAAACATTCCGGTCTGTTCTCACTGACAACGGTAAACAAAGAAACAAAACAAAATATACTAAAACAAAACAAAACAAAACAAAACAAAACAAAAAACCTTGTGGTAAGCGAGACAAATCTGTCAAAATCCCAAATGTCACGGATGGTATATGCACGCACACGTGCACGTATGTACATTTTTTATAGACAGACAGACAGACAGATAGACCGACCAACAGACACACAGACAGATAGACACAGACTTAAAGGTACGTATACTTACAAACACGAGCATAATACACAGATTTCTTCCCACCTTGCCAACCTGGACACGCCTTTACACACACGCACACACATACACACGCACACGCACACACACACGCGGGCACACACACACGCGGGCACACACACACGCGGGCACACATACCACACACACACACACACACACACACACACACACACACACACACACACATACATAGACACACACACTCTCTCTCTCACACACATGTGCACACACGTACATACACACACATGTACGCACACATACATACACATATACATACATATACTTACACACCTCCATACGCACATACACCCACTGTCACACAACACACACACATACATACATACACGTACGCATTGAAGTATACGTAGACACATGCACACATAAACACACACACACAGACATACATATACACATGTATACATACACCTACACCCACATGCACACATACACATGCAAACAGCCATGCACGCGCACATACGTACACACATGTACACACAAACACACGTACATACACAAGGACACACACACATGCCCACACACGTACATACACACACACGTACACACACGCACAGGCACACGCGAACACGTATACAAACACGCATTCACACACATGTACACAAACATACATACACACACAACCAAACACACAGACACAAATAAGATTCACACACAAATGGTCACATGCACACACACACGAACACACCCCCCCACTCACACATACACACATGCGCACTCGTATACACGCTCGTACGCATACATACACATACACAAATGCACGAACGCCACGCCTGCACGCGCGCGTACACACACACACACACACACACACACACCATACTCACACACACACACACACACACACACACACACACACACACACACACACACACAACATACTCACATACACACACACACACACACACAACATACTCACATACACACAACATACACACACACACACACAAACATACACACACACAACATACACACACACACAACATACACACACACATACACACACACACACACAACATACACACACACACACACACACACACACATACACACACACACACAACATACTCATAAATACAAACATGCACACACAGAATACTGAGCCAGGATTCACTCAGCCTGTAGGCATGTGAACCTTGACTCAAGATGTCATCTTCCCCTTGTCTCACCAAATTGCACACACACACACACACACACACACACACACACACACACACACACACACACACACACACACACACAAACACACACACAGAGACAAATACACACACATACATACACACACATACACACACACACGCACATTCACTCACACACACACACACACTCACTCACACACACACACATACACACACATACACAAATACATACACACACATGCATACACACATAAGCTCACAATTTCACACATTCACGAATGCACACATACACACACCTACAATCATCTTATATCACTCATAGTGAAAAGACGTTAAATCAAAGAAGAACACACATACATAGCAAATATACACACTTACACACATATACACACACGCACATACACACAACACCCACACAATCACACACACATACATGCACACATATACAAATACGCACACATGACACATACACACATAGACACACATTTACAGGCACACAAATACACACATGCACACATACTCGCACACATACAGACGCACACATATATACACACAAATACACACATAGACACACAGATACATACAGATACACACATAATTATGTATATATACACATACACACTCGCACACACACACACACACAAACACACACACACACACACACACACACTCTCTCTCTCTTTCCCTATCTGTCTGTCTGTCGGTCTTTCTATCTGTATGTTTATGTCTCTCTCTCACAGAAAAGAAAGGAAAAGAAACAAACAGCAGTATAAGATCGTATGCGATGATAGAAACTTAAATCACAACATACGCAATACCAAAAAGTTATGGACATAAATCATATTGATATATCGACTTCCATACGACAGGCAGGCAGACAGAGACAGAGACAAAGTCATAGAGATACATGTATGCAGACAGACATACTGAAAAACAGACAGACGGCCAGAGGAAGAAGGGGGATTAACCCTATGACTCCAACACCATATCCACCAACTGCAGGAAGCTGGTGGATAGGGTGAGGGAATCAAAGGGTTAAGTTTTTGCTTTGCTAGCATGGTTGACAATGTAATTTTTTCAATTTCAATTTCTCAAGATGACGTCTCCGCGCTCAGAATGAATTCCATATGCGCGAACGTGACAGGTGCCAAGTAATGGAGAAAATCCAGAATGATCACGCCACAAGCCTTAAGCGTGCGCATAAACCCATGAGCTGGCCAGGCCCTGAAGCCCTACCTAGATAGTTCCATAACCCTGGGGTCGTAGGGGAGTGAGGTAGTAGAGAACTAAACTATTCTCGGAGCCAGTACCACAAGGGCGGCGCCCATCTCCTCTCCCTCGCTTCAAATTCATATTCACATTTTTTTTACCAAGAGTTCAGAGAGGCAAGAAGGCTAATTGGTCTTCAAGGGGTTGGACCTGGGAAATCAACCTACCTCTGCAATGTTTTTATGACAAGGCAGCCGGGCAATGTCCTGCTCTTCACGATTTTCAACTGCCGTGAGATCTTTAGCGTGCGCAGCCAGAAGACACACGGGTCTGACTTGTTTTTCGTCCCCTTCCGAAGGACTAGACGTTCAATTCGATTTTCCAGTCTAATTAAGGAGAAAAGTTGCGGCCTCTACAAGGAGCAAACCCTGGAACCTCGAATTTAGTCTGAACCATTCCTCCACTCTTCTCCCTATCTATCTTGACAATGCAGGATGTGGTGGCCAGGGTGCCTGGGTCAAAGGGTTAAACAAGGGTTAAAAAAGGGAAAATGGTGTAAGAGCAATAGGTCCGTTTTGCCGGCAGAGATACAATATGTTCCATGTGATGTGGAGTTTGCCATTTTGAGTTTGTTCAAGAGGGATTCATCGCACTCAGACGATTCCACATGCGCTCCCCCTAAATCTGCCAACAATTATTTCTGGAAGACTTCCTGAACCGATTACACCTGTCAAGCCTACTTGAGATCTATATTCCCTCACATACCCTCCGCTCTGCCTCCGATCCTCTGACTTTTCGCTTTCCACGCACTAAGCTCAATACCTATGGTCCACGAGCCTTGTCTGTTTTTGGTCCTGTCTCAGTCCGTCAGCAACCTACTTTTGTCTCCTTCAAGTCCGCTCTCAAAACTCACCCTTTCTCCTTGGCATAAAATCCTGACCTCACTCAACCCCCACTGCAGCCTGTCTCCATTCGGTGTGGAATCACATTGTAATATATATTTGTAATAATATGTTCTCTATAATTTTCCATTGCTTTTCTTCTTTTTCCCCATCTAAAGCCATGTGTGTGTGTGTGTGTGTGTGTGTGTGTGTGTGTGTGTGTGTGTGTGTGTGTGATTTATGTCCATAACTTTTTGGTATTGCGTGTGTGTGTGTGTGTGTGTGTGTGTGTGTGTGTGTGTGTGTGTGTGAGTGTGTGTGCATGCGTGCGTATGTGTATGTTCAGTGCTTAGATTTGATTTCTATCAAGATTTTGCGCTATACAAATGTTGTAATTATTATTATTATTATAACCTGCGCAAAATCCTATACTCTGGCAAGGTGTTGAACTGAAGAGAGGAAAGAGGGAAGACACATGATACACTAAGCTGACACTACAGAATGACGGAAATACTAAGATGGGCAGCAAACAGGCCAGTGTGTGAAGTGTCAGGTGACTGATCGCAAGTAGGATTGCCGTCTTTATTTGTCTGTGTTACTCTGATTGCAGGTAAGATTATCCGTCTGCCATTTTGCCTATGTTGGTCATCATCATCATCATCATCATCATCATCATCATCATCATCATCATCATCATCATCATCATCATCATCATCATCAGGTGCCTTGCCGCATGGCGTTGGCGATTATGGACTTCCATCTGTCTCTATCTCTTGTTGCCTCATGCATCTCTTCCACCCTCCTTGTCCCCAGCCATCCTGCAAGTCCGTCTAGTATCTTCTCCCTGGGTCTACCTGGTGTTCTCTTTCCCTCCAGCTTTCCAGTTGTGACCAGGTGCTCCAATTCCCATTTCCTCATAAAATGGCCAAAAATGTTGCCTGTCTTTTCCTAATCTTCCTTATGAATGATCTACTTGTGTCTGCCTCCATCAAGACTGTCTCGTTTGTTTTCTTTGCTGTCCATGGAACTCTCAACATCCTTCTTAGAAACCACATCTCGGCTGCCTAAATCTTGTTCTGGCTTTGTTTGTTGACTGTCCACACCTCACAACCGTATAACATTATTGGTTCTATGTAATATTAAAGAACTCTCTTCCTGATGTTAATTGATAGGCATGTGTTGGTAAGAATGCTTTTCATCTTCTTGAATGTTGTTTTGGCTTGGCCGATTCTGCTGGCTTATTTCTGATGTGTATCTGCCGTCTGGTGAAATGATCGTTCCCAGGTATTTGAACTTATCAACCTGTATCAAAGTCGTGCTGTTTGCTGTTATTTTGCATGAGGGGATTTCATGTTTTTTACTGATCACCATGACTTCAACCTTCCTGCTGTTTAGTTCCAACCCCTTATCTTGCAAGTAGGATAGCCGTCTTTATTTGTCTGTATTACTCTGATTGTAGGTAAGATTATCCGACTGCCGTATCGCTTAGGTGGGTGTGGACGTTAAACTCCAAACAACAACAACAACAACAACAACAAGAGACCAGTAACAAATACTGCGGGCTAGGACTGAACTCAAGATATCAGATCCTGTGTCCAAGGCTCTATCGAAAGAACCTACCCACCCGGCATTGTGATGTGGGTCTGTGTGAATTCAATCCCTGGCTGCCTGAACCCCGAGTCATTTCCTGAGCACACAACATTA